>UELU01123931.1:0-16863 GCA_900490025.1 Megastigmus dorsalis
AAACTTAGAATTTACACAGTTCTGAAACGTTTAATATAAATATTTAAAAAAAATAAAATTTCCTATTTATCCTCATATCAGCGCCTAAAGTGCATCTTACTCTTCCTGCACATGGCAGAGAAATGTGTACCCATCTTCAAATGGACTTGTATATTCAGTCTAACCCAGGGACGAATCGAGTCAAATGCACCTGGATATCCAACAAGCCATTCAAGCAAAAATCCAGCCTAATCCAACTGGAGATCCAGTCCAAAATCTACCTGGAACCGTACTGGATATCCAGCCCCAAAATCCAGAAAAACCCAGTAACATCCGGGTGGGTATCCGGCTGTATTTATTCAACTATCATTAATTATTATTTTCACTAATGTCTAACAAACTTTTTAAGTAACGAACTGAATCATTCTTTCTACTAATTTATTGTAAGAAAATTACATTATTTACATTTATTAATAATAACGAATAAGATTTAAAAAAATTAATAACAATAACAATTATTGTACATAAACTACAATCTTAAGTACCTAGAAAAATAAAAAATTGTTGCAGAATTGATCCACCAGTAGGACATGAATAATAATAGCTTTTTATGGCTTTTTCTGTGTATTTTTTTGCATAATGTTGTCTGCCTAATTTTCTGCATAATATTCTGCATAATATCTACACATTTTTATGCACGTTCTTATGCATATTTTGCCATCTTGCATCCACCGTCTTGAATTTCAAGCATTCAATGGAATTCGCAAGGGCATTTTTGAAAATAGTATAGTTAAAGTGTGCTGCTGTCCTTTTTTCCGTCTTTATCGATATATTTAATGCTTATTGTGAGTGAGAGCATTAATTGAGACCGCCATATTGGATCCATCAGTCAAGATTTTTAAATTACTATCGTACACTATAAAAATGGTAAAATATTGAAAATTGAACGAAAAGATTATGAACCGTTAAATGTCGGTAACAATACTCGTACGGCTCCTTCTTGAGTAATTAATTAATTAATTTATCGGCAGCAATTTCTTGATCGGTAAAATAAATAAATCCAAGTAGTGTTTTTGCTAGAACCAAAAAACCGTACTGCTGGTAAGGCAGCGAGACCACATAAGGATGTTCTTTGTGTCATGTTCTTTTGTTCCGCGAAAAAAAAATGGTTATTCGACATCTATGATTCGTATAACCCATTGGTGAAAGTAGAACACCCCTGTTTTTCTCGCCATGAATTCTAACCTTATTCCAACTTACTGTACTTACTTATTTTTACTGTAAAAATACTTATTAAATTTACTAAAATTACTTATTTTTACAAGTAGCATGCTCCGAAATGTTTTAAACAATATAGGTTTTAAACTGTATAAGTTAGAGTTCATGACGAGTAAAAGACGGTGTGATCTCCCGGAAAAAAAATTCAGCTGGGAAGGACTGGATTCCAACAGGATTTGACTGGATTTCCAAGCTGGAATTCCAGTTGTATCCGGATGGATTTTTTTGATAATTTTTTGTATTTTAACTAAATTTAAAAAAGTTAAAAAATTCGAATATTAAACCTCAATTACCCAATTCATTCGGATGATAACACCTAATCAGGCCGCCCAATCTATATAAACTTCAATTTTTAGTAATTATTTGCAAAAATCCAGGCTAGATCCTATACAAGATCTTGTATAGGATCTTGTACATGATCTTGTACAAGATACAGTGTAAGTTTTAACATAAGTACCCATACTTGAAAAAATTATTATTGGTCGAAACCAACTTTTGTAGAAAAAAATTTTAAAATCCCACCCGGCTTACACATAAAAATTTCTGAGACTTACATGAGATCTTAGGTGAGAATCTCATGTAAAAAATTTTCAAAGTCCGAACCAACTTTTGTATGATAAATTTTCAAAGTCCCACTTTCTGTTCTGCAACTAAGTCCGATCCAAATCTGTATGAAAAATTATGAAAGTCCCACTTTTGGTTCTGCGACTAAGTCCGAACCAACTTTTGTATGAAAAATTTTCAAAGTCATCACTCGGTTTCCATTCAAAAATGTTAATTCATTTTCATTAATTCCAAGTTCCAAGTTCCAATTTCATAAGTTCCAAATTTTCCATATAAAAATTTCTGAGACTTACATGAGATCTCAGGTGAGAATGTCATATAAAAACTTTAACGTCGATCGTTACATGAGATTTTGGCATGAGATTTTGGCATGAGATCTCAGGCGAGTTCTCAGGTGAGATCTCACCTAAGATTTTTCAGTAGGGTTAAATAAAACGCTTTCATTTCCTCCCGAATCTCGCAATCGGCACTGCCCAGTGTATCCGACTATATTTCGTCTTCTTAATCGCTCGCAATTTTTTTTTTTAAGCTCAGAATTATATTATTTTCAATTTTAGATGATATACATTACATGATTAATATTCAAAGTACGTATTACAAATTAACAGTAGTACACATATTAAAATACATAACGATTTATTATGGTGAGGCGCCTTTTCTGCTTAAGTGCTTAAGTGATCAGCATTACTACTACGCTCTACCCAACCTGTATGACCGATATTTACTGTAAGACCGATAAAAATATATTTAGTAGCTTATTTATAGCTGTTAATGGCTATTCAATTTTTATATTTAAAATGCTGATTCAACTCCATTTATTAATGTATCTGTTGTTCAAAGCAATTGAAATTAATCCAGTTTCTATGTTAATTAAGTATACTAATTAAATTATATTGGCGATAGGATACTTATTCAATTTTAATTCAATGCGATAAAGATAAATGAGTATAAAACACATAGGAAATTATTAAACACTAACTCACACTAAAATATATTGAAGTGGATAAGAGTCCAAAAAAGCACTAATTTTAAAAAATACAATAAATGTATTATACAACCTAATTGAGATTCATTGAGTTTCAAATTGAACTTTAAAGATATTCAAGCGATTATTTCTAACAGGGACAAACTTCATTTAATAAGGCCATGGAAGTATTTTTACTCGAGTTTAATTTTCTGTTTAGACTGCAGTGTTCATAAACAGTTTCATGACATTGAGTATACCTAATTAGTAAGAAATAGCGATAATAATTTTGCATGCTCTGAAATAACCATGGTGCAAGAATTTGATCAAGCAAACAGTATTTCGTATCATCGGGTAGGGTATTACCAGATAAAAACCGAGAGGCATATAGGTATTCATTCGTTGCTGTTTTGTTTGGACAGATGTCACTCTTAAAGATACAAGAAACAGGCATAGATATTGAGAGTAGGAGTAAAAATTTAATAAAGATCTACCTAAATTAAAATAAATAAGTAGGTACATTTACATAAACAATGTCAACCACTCCGAGCATAATCGTTCATGGTGGTGTCGACGAATCTGAGAAATGCACGATATTAGTGGAGAAAGTGTTCTCGTGCCGAAAATCAGCCTGCATTGGTTATGACAACTTGATTAACGGTGGAAGTGCGATCGAGGCAGTCGAGGCTGCATTACGTTGGCTCGAAGATGATGAACTTTTTAATTGTGGCTACGGTTCTGTTTTAAATGAAATAGGTGAGCAGTTAGCGATTAACTGACTCTTTATATGACGTTCATGCACAGTATATACGTCTTTGACAAAATTCTAGTATAGATATTCTAAGACTCATACAATGCGCCGCAGTGCCTCAATTGCCTCAAACATTTTAATGTAGGATAGCGAATTATCATTTTTCAAAAACTATTTCGGTCTATTTTTCAATAATATGTAGGTGTTTTTGCTTACCGTAAAAAAGTCGAAGGAAAAACAAAATATTCGTGATTTAGTTTAAAAGTTGAGTTCTGTTCAAAGTGTAGCTCTAGTAATAATTATTATTTTAATTAAAAAGTCTATAAAGTGATAAATAATGTAGAAAGGGCATGAAAATATAAACATGTGTCGAAAAAATTATATTGATTTACCGCATTTCTTAACCTACTTTTATTTTATATTTTTAAACACTGTTTTTTAATATGTATTGCTACTTTTAAATAATTAGTATAAGTAATCTTGAAATATTCACTATGCGCTAAAATTAGTTGAAAAATGTGAATAATTTTTGTCGAATACAGGGGAGGTTCAAATGGATTCTTCAATAATAAATGGGATGACTCACGAGAGCGGTTCAGTCGTCGCAGTTTCTGGAATTGATCATCCTATTTCACTTGCAAAATATGTTTTGGAAAATTCACCAAATACAATTTTCTGCGAGAACAAAGCTACGAAATCAGTTGAAAATATCAATGGTATAATAAGAGTTTCTAAAGTTAATTTGATTTCACCAGCTGCTTACGCGACTTTCTTGTCTTCGGAGACTGGAGATTTCGGAGTCCAAGTTTTTCAAGATGATTATAGATTTTCCTCAACTTTACAAGACGTTATTACAGGTACTGTCAAGTCAATTTGAATACAGAATTCTGAGTTTTAGTAAAAAAAAATTTCAGCTTGGTTAAAATTAAATTGTACAAGCAAATTGCGGAGTAACTTCATTGAAAAAGATTGATAATTTATAAGAATATTAAAGTTAAAGTTATAAATATTTCGTCAAACATTACCCTTCAATGTTTATTGTAGTTCCAAACTGAAAATTACATAATATTATTAGCAATTTTGCAAAGCATTATAAAATTACATAATCTTAATTTTTTTTCATATGATTTATATAGATATACACTAATGTACACATACAAAGAAATGTAATGCTAACTTGTATCCCCAAATTAGTCTAGGCACATTTTGAATTCAACTTGTTTTACAACTTTCCTGGTAGAAAATTGACGAGTTCGACTGCTTAACGTGTTAATCAAATGTGGTAATGCTTTATAAATATGGTGGACGTTATCGTTCCCATTTGTATTCTTATAAAGAAGATAAATGAAGTAAAACGGTCTTCAGAGAATCAATAAATCAATTTTTTATTTAATTTGGAAAAATTGCGACGTTTCGTGTGTCTCGAAAAATTACTCACCTCATCGGACTTGCTAATAACGTCAATTGACATATATGGTTTGGTATGTATATGAAATAGGCGAACTAGTTGATCAAAAGCCCAGAGCTACTTTTCGGAAGTGTATAGATAACACATTAATTTTTCCTGGGCCCCGCGAAGGGCATAGAAGGCTATGCAAAGAGGAACTAATATTCGCGAGGTCCAGGATAAAAACATAAGGTAATGTTTTATGCTTATTACACCAACAAGATACTTAAAATTTTATCTGAATAGGGTAGACAGACTCAATTGATCGGAACGAACAAACTTTTATTTTGCTACGTTTCGAAGTATCTATCTACACTTCCATCTTTAGGCTGACTTGAATTCACACAACTCAATTACATGCGTCGAAAACAATAAAAATTAAAAATAGATGTTTGAACAAACAACAAAATTAGAAATAAATGTACAAACACATAAAGGTACGCTCGTATAACGGTTTAGATTTTTCATTAAAAAAAAGTTCGAATATCATATTTTTTTTAAAACACGGCAATAATTAATAGTACATTAAGCAATTAGTGAGCCAATTAATAGAGATTATCTCGACGATGGGGAAGTTTGTCGCCCAGGCAAAGCGATTTTTTTCGCCTTTTTTTCGTAAAAAACGTATATATTTGTACTTAAATCTATAATAAAGTTTAAAAAAAACTCTACATCTACGTCGTTAGCTCTGGGTAACACTGCAGGAAAAATCATAATATTTAATTGAGAAAAACGATAAAAGTCAATATTTTCACCATTTGACACTACCATTGTGTACAGCACCCCTCAAAACCCCTGTATAAAACTTATTCAAAAAATTGAGGATCCGAAATTTTTTCTTTACTTTAGCCGGCCGAGAAACCCATATATGGGCTCGACCCATAATATGAACTTTGTATTTAGTGTAATAATCCTTGTGAAGGTCGTTTGCACACAACTTTAATCCAGGCCGTATAAAAGTTATGACACAATTTAAGTAGTTTATGTACAATGATACTCTAACAACACTACTCTGTTGAAAAAAAAAACAGCTGAAAAATCTAGTTGGATGTACAGAACCTGATTTTTTTGTAAATAATTACTAAAAATTGAAGTTTACGTAGCTTTGGTGACCGTATTAGGTTTTTCCATGCGGATCATAACACACAAACTGAGCTTTCATATTAGAATTTTTAAGATTTATTAAATTCAATTAAAATACAAAACATTCGAATATGAAAGCTTAATTACTCATTGGGTGTTATCATCCGCATGGTAACACCTAATATGATCACCAAATCTACTTAAACTTCAATTTTTAGTAATTATTTTCAAAAATCCAGGTTGTGGATATCTACCTGGAATAACAGTATGGATTTTTTCAATAGGGTAATGATTGTTGAATATCTAATAACAATTAAAACCATACACTATCCTTTGGTAAGATTGTTTTCTTGGATCAAATTATTCTATACTTATTTCCAAGCGTATCCTAAAATAACGTATAAAATATTTTTCATATTTTATAGGAATACGCTGATGAAATTTTTTGTTAATAAGCGATAATTTTTCATAAAATATGGGCATTTTTCAATGAAAAGCGATAATTTTTAATAAAAAAAATAATTTCTAACAAAAAGTGATAATTAGAATAGGAATTCAGAAAAAATTATCAAGCGTTATTATTTTTTATCAGAAATTATATTTTATCATTAATTATGCATGCTTACAAAAATCCAGTTTTCTTTTTACTAATTACAAATTCACGTTGATTTTGTGCCTTTATTATCAGTGTTACCTTGCGGATGATAACACCCTGCAAATTGAAGAATTGAGTTTTTATATTCGAATTTTTAAATACTTATATTAATTTTAAAAAAGCTAGGATTTTTAAACAATAACAATAAATAATACGATTTTACCACGATCTACGCGAAAAAACATGACTTTGAGCGTCCGTTTTTCCTGCGCGTAACACACAATTATTGCAATCTTGTATAGTGTTTCGCACATGCTAAAAGTGTGTTGTGCACTCTAAAAATGTTTTGCGCACGCTATGAAAAAAGTGCAATTACACGGAATGGTAAAAACGAATATATTTAATGAAAATTTATGTATTTAGTATATTTTTTATAGACTATATTATTATCGGTTAATTTATTTATAAATTTTAATGAAGTTTTTTGCAATATTGAGAATATTATGTTAATAGGGACTAGGGTGGTCAAAATAAAAATTAATGAATCTGGAAAATTATTTTGGCCGGATATTACAAATCCAATTATATTAAAATAACATGGTCAATTTTTAGTAATAAAGATTGAATGAAATGTTATCTATCATTTTACAAAGTTTCAAAACAATTGCAACAAATTATTTACTTCGAAGAAGCCAAATGTATACAGAGATTAATTTTTGGAAAAAAATCTCTTTGTTAACACCTTGGTAATGATGTGAACATTGCGCGGTATAAGTTTCATGAAATTCTATACACAATTCACAGAGCATTTTGTCCTCAAAGATTTCGAAGATTAAAAACGCTGTAAATTACGACTGGAATTTTCGGCGACAAGAATCTGTGTTAATAATAGTGAATGGAATTCCATGAAACTTGAACCACGGTACATCATTATCGAGATGGTGAAAGAGTTTTTTCCAAAAATTAATCTCATGCACACTTATCTTTAAATAATTCGTTAAATGCAAGAACCGACAAGGTAGGCATCTTTCTTTTTTTTAAATTGTATTTAACACAGCCCAATATTATAACAATATATTTGAATATATTTGAAGTACAATATCTATTGGCTAGGAGAGGTCGGAGCGTCCCCCCTTCTCAACGATTTGTACTTCCAAGTTATTAAAAAAACGATAAGTCAAATGAGCCTCACCTTGCACAGAATGATTAATTACATCAAGCACTATGGCGCTTAACTTCGGATATTACTCGAAATTATAAATAAAAAAGCTACATGCAGAAACAGGCATGTCCATAATTTTAAGGTTTACTTTCGATGCATAAATACTCATTACTAGTTCCAAACTTGTATAAAAACGACTAATCATATCCACTTGCAATTGCACAGGAGGATTTATTACATTGAGAACTATGGCGTTCAAGTCCACGTATTCATTTTTAGTGTCAATAGAAAAAGATATCGTCGAATCAAAAAACATGTTTAAAGCTCCAACCTCCCGTTAAAGAATAAATGTTATGTGCACATTGTTTGCAATTATAATAGCATAGAAAGCCTTTTTCAAATTTAAAAAATCGCAAAAGATTATATAGTTTTTTTTCCTTTTTCGATCGACTTCTAGGCAAATTTTAAATGATGCCGGCGTTTGAAAGATGAGACTTTAAACTATCGTAAACACTATATTTTGATTCACAACGTCGAATGTTGAAAAGAAAAAATGGACATTTCGATCATAATGGATTGATATTTAATTAGATCAAGTTATCGAGACAAAAAAAGATGTAGCTAGTATAAAAATTGAAAAAATTACCAAATAAGCGGTAAAAATAGCTGACGATTTGCAGGTAGCTAATGTAAGATACAAAACATCGATCTGCGATTGCACCTCCATTAGGTCGAACCTCCATTTCGGCAGTTGAAGCTTTTGCAAAGCACTTTGCCCCACGGTCTCTATCTATCAAGAACTAAAATCTCCCGCTAAGATCCGTGGAACTGAGGCTTAATAGTGCCAATAATTACTCAAATTTGCAAAGATAGCGGTGGGCAGATTCGATAGATAGATAGATATAGAAGGGGCCTTAAACTGCCGGCAGAGCACCACACCGGCGCGGGCTGCGTCGCCTGGGACGGCACGAGACTCGCAGCGGGCTCGACGAGCGGCGGAGGGCCGCCGAAGAGGGCTGGCGGCCTCGACGGCTCGGCGCTGCCCGGCTGCGGCATCTACGCGGACGATCGGTTCGGCTGCAGCCTCACGGGCCACGGGGAGAGCTTGATGTCGCTGGGGCTCGCGCGCCACGTGGGCAAGCTCAGCCGGGCCGGGGCGAAGACGGGCGAGGCGCTCAGGCTCGGCCTGGAGCGGCTGAGCCGCGCGAGCGGGGCCAAGCCGGCCGGGGCGGTCGGCCTGGGGAGCGACGGCTCCTGGTCCCTGCACACGAGTGGCGCGCCCCTCCCCTTCTGCCGCGTGGCCAACGGCGGCATCGTCTGCGGCACGGAGCTAGAGACCTGCTAAGTGAGTTAGGTGCACGAGTAGCGGCGCGGCCGGCGACTCTCGCTCCAAATAATTAATAACTTGACACAGACTCGAAATTCCTTCCTTCTCTCTCATTAACATTTATTTTAAACATGAACAAAACCTTGTTAAAAACATCATCTTATATAAGTATGCATAGTTCGCTTCTTCACTTGCTTGGCAAAGCATGGGAAAATCTTGTTCGCTCTGAACCAGACATTTATTCGCAAACATGATTTGGGGACATACAAAAGTCAATATCAATATTGATAATGGTAAAACTCTTATGCCTTAAGTGGAAGCATAAGCCGTTTGTCAGTTACTCTTTCTTTTGGCTAGTAGCTCGTTTGTGTTCGTTTACATTAGGTGAACCGACTCGTGCCAGGTACCTATATACCATAGACACTTAAGCCATTTGAGGTAATGGAAAACAGCTTGAAATTTGCGCACGCCTTTTTTTTCTTATTTTTCCTTTCTATTCTTTTTTCTTTTTTTTTCTTTTGTTTCGTTTTTTCTTTTTTCCTTTTTTTTTCTTTGCTTTTTTGACAATATTTCAACATATTTTCAAATCAAAACTTGGAATACATCATGTCACACACTATGTATAGTAATTACAGTAGTAAAATGTATGCAATTCTCTTGATGCCGAGACAAGACGACTAACTAGAGCGTATTCCCAATGCTCATGTGCGCTATTCTCTTTTCACAACGTGTACTTAATAGTTCATAAAAAAGAATAAACACTAAAAAATCATCATTACTTTATGGCAGTTAATAAAGAATCTGATAAATTTTGTAATATTCCAATCTCATTTATAAAGAACTAGTATACATTACAATATATGCAGTCGCGATTACTTATATCCATTTTTTATAGTCATCGGGATGCAACGGTACCGGGACAGAAGAATATAAAGAAATCTAAATACGAAGAGTAGTGTGGCACAATGAATTTTTGGAGACAAGAAGACGCTTCGGCTACCATAGCATTCCGATTATAAAATAGAAGATATACAATCTTTGTATATAAAAGTTAAATGGTTAGTCAGTTATTGCGACTTGAACACTTGGGCAGTTTGAAGTTTAAGTGATTTATTAAATCCTCACTTCATTATAATAGTTCGACTATGTGAATTCATCGCCCTACAAATTTCAATGTGAAAGTAATAAAATAAATCGTATATTTTTCTACTGTAGCATAAAAATATGTATAAAGATTTTTTTCTAACAAAATTCTAATTCATTGTCTTTAAATCAAGGCTAGTTTATATCTATATCATTTTAACAACAGTGCCTAAGTGTCTTTTATAATGGATGCTAGAAACTATTTATTATTGACAAAACTATAAAATAAACAGGAAACGAAAATAGTTTTTAGTTTTTTGGCAAACTGAATATGTTCTGTGTTGCACAATGCAATACATGTTGTAGGAACTTATTCATCATTTTTTTTATTTACAATGGAAATGTTTCTACTTCATTAAACACTTTCATATTCGAATAATAGTTTTTTGAATTTACTAATAGCTTAAATGTAAAAGTTATTTTTGTGATCCTACAAAAAATCCTATGTATAATATACTCAGTGTCAATTACTTATACAATGAACAACTGGTGTGGAATAAGCTTTTAGTGATGGAGCAACCACAGAAGTTAGGCCTTTAATTTACATTTTTTGCATTATAAAAAAAGATTTTAATCTTATTTAATTCTATATTTAAATTTTAATTCAAATATTAAGATAGCAGCAACAGTCTATCAATCTAAAACTTTTGACATAGAAGCTCAGACTTTAGTAACAATACTATTTCACAAAATTCAACCAGTAATTGTGACTGAAGCAGCTATCCTATTTTACAATACAAGTTAGTCATTAAAACTATTTATAAAAACTGTCATACAAGTCTTAATATTTTTGGAGTTCATGATTTCTTGATGTTATAACTTTTAGAAAAAACAAAAAAGATAAAATAATTGTCATAAATTACTTTAACTAAATTCGTATTAAGAATCTTCAACCCACCGGTATAACTATTACTCTAGCATTCAATTATTTTCTTTCAACAAATTGGATCCAAAAGACAAAAGCAATCAAATAAGTTACCTTATGCTTTGCAATATGACGTTTTTCCATAATTAAAATATTCTGAATAAATGATTTAAACAATAAATATAGCTTATTTTAGGCTTTCCAAAAAGCTGTCTGTTGGCAATACCACTGCTCGTCATGCATAATTATCTTTTACCTATTATATTTGTCATTCGTATATACGAATAAAAAAAATTAACTATGCTTAGCTATTGAGCCTCAATTGAATATCATGTACATAAGTGGTCAGCCCTTCATATATAACTGTTATTTATAAAATCCCTCCCTGAGACTCAAGGGCTAATTTCAGAAGCCCAACAGCTAGGCGTCAATATTAAATAATAAGCCAATGATGTAATATTTATCCTATTTCAATCATTTCTGCATCTTCTATACTTTGTCCAACACCATTATGCCTGTAAAATATTGTTTTGATCACCAATTTTCAAAAAGCTTTGAATATTAAAAAAAAATTTTAATTATTAAGATTTATTATTACCTGTAGCTTTGCATATGTGAGTTATGCATGT
This sequence comes from Megastigmus dorsalis, assembly GCA_900490025.1. Classification (NCBI taxonomy): domain Eukaryota; kingdom Metazoa; phylum Arthropoda; class Insecta; order Hymenoptera; family Megastigmidae; genus Megastigmus; species Megastigmus dorsalis. The sequence continues at coordinate 11,788 of UELU01123931.1, forward strand.
TGAAATGATTGCTGCGAGGAGAAAATCCGCGCATATTATTTTTACGAGGACTTCTAGCATTCACCACCCTTGGTTGAGAACACATATCTTCTAATATACTTGGGGCAACATATGTGAATCCCTGTAAATAAATTATTCCAAATTGATAATTAATTGATTTAAGAAACTGCTTGTTATGATAAGAAATGATATTCACTTGAAAAACTTTGTTTGCAGATTCACTCAGTGTGCATTCCGCAGGTGAATCAATTACTGCTGATGTAGTAAAACGTTTGTCAAATTGTGAAACGTCATCTTCACTAGCCAATGTTGGCTTAAACGGTGGTTCTAATTTACGAGATATAACGTCGCTCCAATTAATGTGCTTAAAAAATTGATGATTTTTAATTTGTTCAGCATCTGTTGGAGCTGAACCTAATCTTTGAGCAACTTGCCTCTGAAAATTTAAGCTTATTATTTTCAAATATCTTAAGTTGCTCTAGTTAATATTAAAGTCTTAGAATAATACCTTCAATAATTTTCGAATAAGATCCCTAGCATCTGGAGTGAGATATTGAGGTAAAATTAATTTACCTTTTAAAATTTTTTCAATAGTACTCCTTCTATTGGTAGAAGTAAATGGTGGCTATTATAATATAAACAATATATAAATATTAAATATTACATTAGAATACTGATTAAGAAAAACTAAAATATTAGAGTTTTAAGAAATGACGTACAGATCCAGTTAGCATATCATACATCAAGGTACCAAGGCTCCACCAATCAACTGCTTTACCATGACCACTTGTTGTTAAAATTTCAGGAGCCCTTCGAATAATATAAATTACAATTATCCTTTAAATAAAAACTTTAATATTTTATATGAACTTACATATACTCAATTGTGCCACAGAATGTATGAGTAACTGTTCCCTCTTGTATATGCTCTTTACAGAGTCCAAAGTCAGTCAATTTAATGTGGCCTTCTGCATCCAATAGAATATTTTCCGGCTTTAAATCTCTGAAAGTAAGATTTAGATTTAAAATTTGCATTTGAAAAATTACTATAGAAACTGTTTTATTATATTTACCTATAAATAATGCCTTGTAAGTGAAGATGTTGCAATGCTAATATTATTTCAGATAAGTAGAAGCTACGAAAAAAAAAAACACAAGCGTATTAAAAATTAATGTTTTTATAACTTATGACTGTAAACAAACACATTTACCATGCTGTATCTTCTAGAAATATGCCTTCATCGTTCAAATGGCGAAAAAGCTCACCACCACACATATATTCTAGTATTAAATATAATTTGCCTCCAGTTTGGAAGGCATACATAAGGTCAACAATAAATGGATGCTAAAATAAGTAAGCCAAATATAAAACAAAAGCTAGAAATTGAAATAAGATTACATAAATATGGAAATGAATTGCTAAAAATACCTTGACAGCTTCCAAAATGTTTCTCTCTGCTTTAGTATGAGCTGTATCTTTTTGATTTCTGATAATAGATGCTTTACGCAATACCTAAAATACTCAGAAATTTATGAATGAAATTTAAATTAAAATATATAACTCTTAACAATTAAAATGACTGAAGAATACCTTCATAGCAAAAATGGTACCGCTATCATTACCCGTAATTTTACGAACTTGAAACACTTTCCCATAACCACCTTTTCCTATTACTTTGCATAACTCGAAGTCTTGTGGTCCGACCCGTTCTCTTCCCAAATTTACATTTTGTTCTGATATTGCTACAGTTTCTACTCCTTCAGATCTGAAAATTAAATTCAATACTTCTTTTTTATAATCATTGATTTCTTTTTGTTTGCTACTACTGCAACAGTCACTGACAGTAAGTCATTTCAGTAATTAAATATAAAATTATAGTCTATTTTTGTAGATAACTTTGTGCAATATATGTAATAATTGTAGGATGCATGTTTCAAAACTTTATTTGATAATAGTAATTAATCTATATTTGATAAAAGCTTTTAATTAGTAATCTTTATCATATCTTTATCACATAATTGTAATATTTAATAATGAAAAAAAAAAATTGTAGGTATACACAATTGACTTGATTGTTCACTTAAAGTTATTTTATTGGGATTAATTTATAAAATTACAATATAATTTAATGTAAAATGTACTTATAATTAATATTATTGACAGTTTATTGAAATATTGATATGTTAATAGATCTAACAATATGTAATCAAATGTACTATATTTAAAGCTAAAATGATGGGTAATTCTGTACAGCTTATATCATACATTCAATTCACATATTATCTGGTGATAAGCAAAATAAAAAGAAAGCTCATATGTAAGTCCTTACTGATATTTTGTAAAAGGTACTTACTCAATAATCTTGTTAACATTGGGATTGGCGTTATATTCCTCCTGGAAATAAGAAAAGTTAATAAAAGGTAAGTACTTGCAGAGCTGCTACCACACCACGTTTTCTTTCTTTCTAATTCCCGAGAGAACCCGATAAGTAGCCACAGCCTTAGACGGCGTGCATGCAACGCGCTTGATCATTCTCTTGCCGCGCTAGATGACTTTGAAAGGGTCCGCGATGGAGAATAACAATAATAAGAAAAATAAATGATTGACAAGTCTCCTGACTTGCACGCGAATAAAGCAACAGAAAAAAAGTATAGAGTAAGTAGAAATATGCGATCGGTGCGACAGATGTTGAACGTATAGAAGTGCGCGTTACCTCGCCGATCTCGATAACGTCATCCTCAGAGTTGTCCCTGGACACCACGTCTGCATCGTGCAGTTCGATATCGAAGACTGCCGCCATCCTTTTAGAAGGAGCCTGGCATTAAGAAAAAATCCACTGCGGTTGAAAGATAGCGTACTGCAGGGACTGAAAACACTGAACTTTCGGTCTGGCTGATTTTCCAGAGAAACGTAAAAAATATACAGATACAAATAAATGCAGCGGTACAGATATACTTTCTACAAACTGTCCATTTGTGGTGTTTGATAAGTTGTAGACTGCAGTTTTACACACTGTAGAATAGAGTACGTACAGCCAGAGCAGAACACGAGTGTTGAGTACCGAGTACCGACTAACAAGTATACAGACTACCTATAGCCTGCCGTACTCGTGGCCAGTGGGTTGTGCGTATGAACACTATGAACACTGCGTGTGCAGTGCACCGTCTATACCTTTCGCGGTTCACGCCAGTCAAGTTGCAACTCTTGCTCTCTCACTTCTCAGGCATCGACTCAGCGTGTGTCGTGTCGCGCGCGCGCGATGCGTTGCGTGCAATCGCACTTTCGTTCACTTGTTCACACTCCACTCCCATTTCTCTATATACTGCAGCACACACGAAAATCGACTCCTCCCACGCTCGCAGCCAATGCCTGCGCCTCGTGTGACTTTCACTACCAGAGATTACTACTTTTAGTGTTTCTTCTATTTCTTATATAAATATATAGGCATAGGTACTTAGGTAGGTAGGTATAGGTTAGGTACATGGCCGTATGGGCATGGATGCGCGCGCTTACATTTCTCAACTATATGAACTTGCCGACAACTGACTTACTGACCGGAGGGCGGAGCGGAGCTGTCGTCGGAGGCTAGAGGAACTCAGCGGCCAATGTTACTTAATCGGGATAAAAAAATACCGATAAACTGCGTTTTGTTAGCAGCGTTTGCAAAACCATTTAGTTTGTCCGCACAGTTTTTCGTTTTTTTCAGAAAAAAATCGAAAAGTTGTAGCTATTCAATTTCGCAGTAAAGTGGATGGCGTTTATGCTAGAGATGGTTTAAAGATACATAAATATGATGAAACGTTGGCAAAATTTCTGTGCTTCACATATATATACTTGGTTTTAACATTTATTATAACTATTAGCAATAAATAAATAATTGTGTTAACAGAGTATGAGCACTAAGCTTCATAAGCGAATATGTGCGCCTGCGCAAGAGATCTAGGGATTTTGTCTTCATACAACATTTCATTTAAAAACAATTACTATATATACTACTAAATAAGCAAAATAAAGAAATAAAACAATTATATTTTCTAATGATTATTTCTTTAGTAATACAGGCGGGCGCCGCAGGCAAACAACATTGGTGACGGGGGGTAAGGGGATTTTGTTTATTATTATATTTAGAGCCAACTTGCAGAAATATGAGACAGTGCTTTAGAATTAAGTAAATATTTTAATTTATCATTACAGAAAATATTACGTGCTAAGTTTTTTACGTGTTCTTAAGTTGTTGAACGTGTAACCCAAGTTTATATGTTCTAAGTTTTTTAGTATCAAGCAACAGCACTCGTTGAGGAATGAAAATGTAGGCATATAACAATAAACAAAACCCCCTTATCCCCCGATCCAATGTTGTTCGCCTGCGGCGCCCACCTGTATTACTAAAGAAATAATCATGAGAAAATATATTAAATTGTTTTCCCAGACGGCACACATGTTCGTGATAAGTTCTTAAAGAGCTCGCGAAATGAATTCTAAATGTACTCTTTTACAGGAGTCCCAAAAGAATTCTTAATCAATTAAAATATCCCGAATAAATTCAATCTGTATTATTTCATTAATTCGTAATTAATTCTTAAAGTATTCTTAAATAGTTCATAAAGAATTTATGCTATGTCCGGTGACGGGACTAAGTTATATGTTCGTTAAGAGTTCGTGTATGGTACAAATAAATTCGTAAAGAATTCTTAATATATTCATAATAATCATAATGTAAATTAAAAAAGCATACTTATAATACAGTTATGTTTTCATAAAGAATATAATTAATGAATCCTATTAAAATTCGAAATTAATTCAAAACAGTAAAATATTTTGTCCAAAGTAAGTCAAATATTCGCAGTGTTGTGTGTCGCAGTTTATTGCGTACTGTTGTAGGTAGCACTCGCTCAGTGGCACCGCAAGAGACGGAAATTGAAAATAATTTTAATTTTCAGTTATTAAGGACAAATAATTTTGTAATGGTGTTACAGTGACAGTTAGAATAATAATTAGATTTTATAGAAATAATCTTTAACCGTCAAATAAAAGAAAAATGGATGCGCTTCGAGGTTATGGAAGTAGTGATGATC
>UELU01124064.1:0-12684 GCA_900490025.1 Megastigmus dorsalis
GCCGAATAGCTTTGCACCTACATTGTTTTATCGCATTTGATGATCGAAGCGCTATTATTAACCTAAGGTTTTGCATTCGTTACGTATAATTTTGTATCTTAAATTGGGTTCGATAACTAAGTTCGAGTAATTTGAGCAGTAAACGAAATGTTTATTAGTATTTTAGTTAATCTAATCTTTAATTTCTCTTAACTTTGTCAAATTTTAAGCAAGTTTCATTTCATTATTGATTTTACAGTATTTTTGTCCTTTTTTTCGTAAGCATTACTTACTCTCCTGATTATTTACATAGTAAATTTAATATTAAATGTATCTTTCTACACTTTAAGTAGACCCCTAAATTTTCTGAATCTTCAGAACTTAACAAAACCAGATTGTTTAATTAAAAAATTTAAGCTTTTACCTATTTAGATCTTTAATACTGTTCATTGCAAGATAATATTTTTTATCAATAAGTATTGAAATGATTACTGTCGACTATTAAAATGATTGAATAAGTTTTATGATAGAAATAAGCTATCCAGCATTTTTCAAAAAGGAAGCAACAATCAATTTTTGGTATAAGCTAGCTCAGCTAGCTATTCAATTGTCCCTGCGTCCCTCCGCGCTCAGTGCAAGCGCCACTCCCCACCTCTTCGCGCTGCTCCATTCCACCTTTCGCCGCCGATACTGCCGTCCGCTATAGCCGCCCGCTGATTGGCTCATCTTCTTAACTTTTAACAATTAATAACTCGGAAACTACTTGTCGGATCGAAAAACGAGAGTTTTTAGAATTTTGAGATATATCGAATGGTATATGTCCTATTATCCGAAATTAATCCATCCTGTATATATATATATATATAGATAAAATTATTATGTATGAATATAATATATAAATATGAGATAATTAATGACATGACGGACGTATATTACACATATACTTAAAGGGTTCGATTATTTCATCTAATTTAATGTGCGTAAAGGTGAAATTATCTATGATTTGAAAAATCAAGATCCAAGAAGTCTTTGATCTCTTTTGATTCGGTAATCTTAGATGAATAATATACCAGCCGAATTTATTGTGGCGGGAAAATAGACAAGTTTTGTAACAAAAATTTTGTAATCGGTCAATCAAATTTGGGCGTGTGAAAATAGCTAAAAAAAAATATAATAGTTACGTACGTAAGTTAATTATTAGATACAAGCTTTTAATCTATTGAAAAAGAGGATGCCCACGAAGTTGTATTAAAAAAAAGAACGTAGTGTAATGTACAAAACTGGTGTTTTTGATTAGGGCTTGACAAAATATGAAATTAAAAAAAAAATTAACCTGGGGAAATGAAGGAATCATTGAAAAAAATTAGGGTGAAGTTTACTGAAATAAGTGGAAAAATCAAAATTTCGTGCGGCAATCAGTAGTAAAAAGTGCAAAAAATTACTTTCAAAATGTTTCCCCACTTGTATACGGTAAAATTCGCATGTGAATCTGTAAGTTTACATACATTCTTCATCTTTTTAGTAGTTTCATGTGTTCCATATTGATATTTCTTGGGGGCAGCCGTGGGCATCCTCCTTTATGCAAATAATTATGAATAGGCTGTATATAAGACAAGTTAATAAAAGTTGGATCCGTCGCAATCCGTGAAAGTCGTAGTAGTTAGTTAATTAGAATTGGGTTATTTGACCGAATAAAGATAAAAAGAAATAGAGAGTAAATGTACAAAATTTTATATCCATTGTATATTGGCTAAAAGGCTTTGAATGATTAATAGTCGTTAGAAATGTAAGTAATACGTGAAGACCGTAAAATAAAATTTAATAGTATAAATATCAATTTGACGAAACGTAAATTCTGTCTAATTCTATATGTTTATTATTGAAATTTTGATGTGTGAAATGAAGATATTATTGATCACGATAACTAAAGGAAAGATAATTTATGTAAGACGTCTATAGTATATAGCTTTTATTTGTTTATGAGAAAAGAAAACGGGGTTTACTGCAAAAACAAAAAAAAATGAGTAATTATATATTTATTTAAAACGTGAAACAATGTATTTTCAAAGGAAAAGAGAAAATTCCGTTTGATTTGTAATGTGAAATTTTGAATTTCAATAATTAATAAGGGATGTACATTTTCAAATCTTTACGAGTTATTTAATTACTCAAACGAGTTGCCGGAGTGAAAATATGTCGTATAAAATGTAATAATAAATGAGCAGAATCGATATATAAAATGCAACTGTGAGATATAATTATAATAGCAATTATTAGTATATTCTTGAATATTTACAAATTATTTCTAATTATTTTTTTTCTTTGAAATGCAATCAGGTAAAAGGCTACTATTAAGTTCTATTTTATACGAGGGTATATTGTATATTCAGTTAAGGTTATAAGTAATGGTGATTTATTGAACTATATAAGTTCGAGGGTCGGTGTAGGGATCGAATCCGATAATCCGTTGTGTAAAATTGAGTTTCCAGATTTTGTGGGTTTTATAACTCTTGACAATCGGCTCTGCGGGGGTTTTATTGCCCGTCCCTTTTCGTCAGGATAAAGGGAGCCACTTAACCACTCGGCGCGCCAGTTATAATATAATTCAGTACGGTTTGCAAAAAGTAGGTATATTCTAAAATTCGGGTATAATAAATAATGTGCTGCACCTGGAGACTTAAACGTGTTCAGAAAAGAATTTAATAGTTGTGAGAATTTAGATTGTTTTTAAGATTTTCGAGTGATTTACAGAAGGAGAAAAAAGGTATTAATATTGGTTATATCCCGATTTAGTAGTTAATTGTTTTTAGTTTGTTTAATCTTTTAGGCTTATATTTAATAAAGTGGTCTATTAGAAAGTATCAAGCAATCTTACGATGATATCTTTCGGTGTCTTGTTGAACTAGTGCGGTTTTTCCATTACTTAGCTTTTATCGATGTGTTCTACTCTGCGCGGCTGATTTCAAACTAAAACTGTTCCGATTGTTCTTTGCTTGCTCACGTTAATATAGTCCGATATTAATTTTTGTGGGTTAAGGTGGTTTTAGCGTCGCGTGATCATTGAACCACGGCCGAATTTATGCAATCAGAATTTTTATGTTTCATAAATTGAAATAATTTTTAAGTTGAAGTCTAATTTTTATAAAATAGTTAGTTAACACACCATTGCATATTGTTTATTTATCTGGTTAATTTAAGCGTTGAATTGGATTATTTTCCGTCATAATTTTTTTGTTGGATTTTTAACGATTTATTTTTTTCTTAGAGATTTTAAGAAATTTCACTTATTTATTTAAATATTTCATTTACAATTTAAACATTTTTTTTCACTTTTTTCACTTTTTCACTTATTCTACTCGCGCACTCGCGACCTTCCTACCCGGAACGCGAGTTATACTGCGTGGCTTTCACAGGAGATTGGACGATTGGCGTAATGCCAATCCTCAAACTCACTGCTCCTTCACCCAACAGTTTCTCAAGATCAGGGACTTCCTCGTCCCTGATGTCTCAGGTAATGTGATATAATATGAAATGTATACAATAGTTATAATTTCAAAAGAAAAATTTAAAATGTCAAAACAAAAAGGTATTTAATAATCTTTCAAGGTTTCCTTCGAAAGGAGAATGGAGAAAAAATATTGAAAAATGTTACATATATATATACTTCTACTCCCCGTAATCTGGTAGCGAATAAAAAAGAGGGAATGAGAGAGAGAGGGAGCAAGCTGCTGCACTCGAGTCCCTATTCGGGGCTAAGTAAATTTTCTGTTACCTTAGTGTTAACAAGGCACCACACCCAAGTTAAAACTCATTTCATTGTGGTCTTATATTGAGACTGCGGTAGATGTATTTGTTATCCAGCATTGATAAACTTAATGGTAAACAAGGAAGATATTGAGCTTGAAGGAAATAGTCCTTAAGCTCAGCAGATTAATGCTGAGGTAATCGATGAACTCTATAAATTAGTATTACCCCTAGCATTTGCATTAATAAAATTATATAATGAACGAAAAATTAAAATTTACATTGTATTTTTGCGAATAAAAAAAAAGAGTTACTTGGCTATTTATCACATGATTTCACAACTTTCTATTGTTTGCATTAGAAATTTTTAAGTTTTTCAGTGCAATAGAATTGTTTGTGAAAATAAAAATATTTCATTGTGCACCTGAGATTTATATCGTTATATAAATTATGTGATATTAAAATTGATCAATTATAATAGTATTCTTAAATTTCTTATATACGCATATAGTATACGTATTCTAATTTATCTCTAAATATAAATATACATCTACTATATATTATATATCTACATACATACCGTATCTTATGCGCGTATCGTATGCGTACAACTGACAACACGTAATACACTGAGAAAAAAATGTCTTGCAGTAAATGTCTGTGGATTAACTGTTAATGAATGTGGATTTGAATGGGACTTATATCAAATCCGCCGTGGATTAATAGTTAATAACTGATTCAATAATATCAAATGACACAATCAATTAACACCAAACATTTTCTATTTGAATTCATTCATTCTGTAAGTTCGACATTGTGATATATATATATACTATCCCTCTCCCTCTCGCTCTCTCTCTCTCTCTCTCTCTCTCTCTCTCTCTCTCTCTCTCGCGAAGGCTTTATTCTGAAGTCACTCTTCTCTATAAAATCACCAGGTTTCGCGAACCTGACTGCCTCTATTCGTTGTTCATTAAGCACAAGCCGCGCCCCTCCGGGAGGGGCATCCCAGCTGAGCTGGACATACCTCGAGTGAGCACTGAGACTGGGGCCAGGGCCTTTCAGATTCAGGGCACTCGACTCTGGAATTCCTTGCCCTCTGCCCTGCGTTATTTGCTGTCTTTGTCCTCCTTTAAAAGAGCGATGCGGGAGTACCTGCTCGAGCTTGACTATAAGTCCTTATATTATCCTATATTCTGAGGTTAAGGGAGTCGGCATTGCTTGCGTACCATTTTTAACTATGTAAACTGTTCAAACTTTTAAACTTTTAAACTTTTAAATTTAGACGTGGCCAGTAGGTCAAGATTTACGTATCTTTACGATTGTAATTTTAATTGAATTTTTATAAATCATATGTATATTTGTAACTATAGGTCTTTGACCGAAGTCTTTGTATTATTGATATTATTAGCTTAAAATGATTATTTATACTGTATTATTTCAAATTGTATTTCAAATTGTGTTTTAACTGTAAATTGTAATATTATAATGTAAGATTTTGCTGAGAAAGCGAATAAAGGGACTCTCTCTCTCTCTCTCTCTCTCTCTCTCTCTCTCGCGTACTGACTCGGCCCTAGTCAAGTGTACTAAATGTAAGAAGAGTGGTCATGCTTCGCTGACTTTCTCAATTCATTGAGAGACCTTTGTAGTCATTACAGGCACAAGTTAATTATGGGTGATCTGAATACAGATCTGTTATCGACAACTGGTGATTGCGAGTTCGTTCAGCGATTAGTTGACGAGCTCTCACTTAAGATCAACCGGCACGGCTCCACGCATAATACTGGCACGTCGCGTTCATGGATTGACATAATATTTGTAGACGATAACGATACGATACTTGACTACGTGAATAACTTGGCACCATTTCGTAGTAGGCACAATATCATTGATGTTACCATTGATGTTCACCTCACGTGTCCTCCTAAGGAGACCTTCAGTTTTCGGAATTACAATAAGATAAATCCAGATGAGCTCCATGAGTTTTTGTGCCGCTGCAATTGGTCGCTTTTTAACCCAAATACCTTAGAATCTGACTTTGACCTAAATGAGGCGCTTGAATGTCTCGGTGACAATCTTTTGGAAGCTATTAATGAACTTGCGCCGCTGAAAACTGTAATTTCTCGAAGAGGAAAGGCTCCATGGATTGGCACTGAGCTTCAGCTACTCATTAACAAATGAAACGCAACGCATCGACGGTATAAAAGGACCGGGAGCTCTGTGCTCTTGGATAAGTTTCTATACTTGCGCAACGAGGTCGAGGTGCGTATGGAACAAGAGCGTGCCTTGCGCTTTTTCAGCAGGCAATCGCGTAACGATCTGGCGCTTGTTAAGTGTACGAAATGTGGCAGAAGTGGTCAGCCTCGTGTCTATCATCAAAAAAGTTCGCCAAGACACGTAAACATATTTATATATGTTCGGAATGTCGCGGCAAGTTAAGCGCCAGAACGAACGCAAGTATACAAACAAAATCAAGGGCCGACAGCGTAAGCGGGAGAGTGAGAGAGTAGAGTAGAGTAGTGAATTTATTGATCCAAGGACTCAAGGTCCTGTGTGGCCAAGGCCAATTACATAAACGTTTACAATTATATAAATCTGCGCACGCAGGGGCGTGAATATGCCCTTACAAAAACAATTAATGTCCATAAGTAAAAAATAAAAAGAATATATGTAAAATAAATATATAGAACTTAAAACTTAAATGCTAATATTTACAACAGCGGTAATACATTGCTCAATAAAAATTCACGTAGCTTAAATTTAAAAACAGGACGGCTGTAAAATGTGCGAATGGAGACTGGGGTCACGTTCCGCAGTCTTGCAGCGTATACATAAAAGGCACTTTGACAGGTGCTAGTTGAGCAGTAGCCGATTTCAAGATCAAGCGGTGACGCTCGTCTGGATCCCTGCGCATTCGACGATCTAAATAAAAAGCGCGACGCTAAGTAGCCAGGTTGGTGTGTGCGCAGTATCTTTGCTAGCATGAGGAGCGTTAAATATTGAACTCTCACGGAGAACGTCATAATGTCGTGGCGAGGGTATTCGGTAGAGATATGCTCTGATTTATGATTTCCCGTTATGAAACGTAAGGAGACGTTCATTGATCAATGCATTTTAAGACCGAGAACCCCCGACAATCCGGCATAGAGAGGAGCACAATAGTCGAAGTATGGTAGCACTAAGGATTTGACTAGAAGAGTTTTGGTGTCACATGGTATAGCATCGTTATACCTCTTAAGGCGATTGAGTGTCGCAAAACAACAATGAGATGCGTTAATGCATTGCTCGTCAAAAGTAAGGGTGCTGTCAATAGTGAAGCCTAAAAGTTTCATCGATCTAACCGGTACAATGATGTCGCTATTGAAGGTGATTGGAGGCATGTCGCATGAATTAAGCCGGCTGATGAACCCTCTGCTACCGAGCCACATGCACTTAGTTTTTGAGGTATTAATCGATAAGCCGTTGCTCAACGCCCAACGATGCACACCTTCAAGATCGTTATTGAGCTTGTTTATAGCATTTCCTGTGTCAATAAATTCGCATTGGAGCTATATCAAGAGGTCGTCGGCATATATGTGATATGTACAATTATTAAGGTAGGCTGGAAGATCATTGATGAATAGTGCAAAAAAGGGAGCTCCAAGAATAGATCCTTGGGGTACTCCAGATTCCCTTCTCAGTATCGACGAATGTCCTCCTTGGAGGCCAACCACGTGTTGCGTGCGAGATGAGAGGAAGAACTCAGCCCATTTGCAGCATGACTCAGAGAAGCCCAACGAGCACATTTTAAAAAGCAGCAATTTAATATTAACAGAGTGAAAAGCCTTTCCAAAAGAGCAGAAGAGAATATTTCAACTTTTCTATCCACAGATACCACACGAGTTAGGGCAGACCAGTCGACATTGGATAAGTCGTGCAAAAAGTTTTCGAGTATAAACGAGCGGCGCGATCTAAAAGTGAAAGACTCATTCAAGCCGCTACGCACGGGGAGAGTTAACTTTATAGAGATAACGTCATGGCGTGAAATGCACGGGGCCACAAATTGCTCGTAGCTCGAAATTCTGCTTAAATCACTGACGCACGCGTAATCTATAGTAGATTCGGAATTGTCTAGGTGATGCGTAGCGTCAAACGGAACGACTTCAAGGCCATAAGTCCGCAGAGAAGACTGTAATATACTTCTCGCGGTCGATATTTTGCGCCAATCAATGTTCAGATCTCCAAGAAGACAGATACCATCATACCCAGAATTGCAGTTCAAGAGGGCGCTTTCAACTTCGGTCCAATGCCCGGCTTTAGGAGGGTTGTATACTACAATGCATAATAGCTTAAACAAGGAAGAATTAACCTCGACTAACAAAAATTCGGGTTTTACAACACGATCTTGTCCGTGATTTGAAAAGCTAATAAGCCGGGACCTCAGATTCGTATGCACATACATTGCAACGCCGCCACCGCCCTTGTAGGTTCTATCGTTGCGATAATTATCGATTTTAAAAGTTCGAGAATGCAGCTGGGGCTTAAGCCATTATTCGCTAATGCAGAGAATATGTCAACTCGCGAAAATGGGACGAAACACTAGTGACTGCCATAATCTATAAGAGAGATTTTACGCTCGATCTGGTTACGCAGAACCGCACATTTACTTTTATCGAAAGCAGAGTGAGATATGCTCGAGAATTTCGCACGCGAACAATTAGCACAGCTTAGATTATTTTTAACGTTACAGTTCTTGGACTCATGCTCGCCTGCGCAATGACCGCAACACTCATTACTTTTACATTCTCTCGCTATGTGACCGAAATGAAGACACTTAAAACATTGCAAGGGGGCAGCGTGATCGTCAACACGACACGAATACCAGCCGATATGAACCCTTTGCTGTTGCACAAGATATGCTCGCGAAGCCGAGTCCATCTCCACTATGCAAGATCTATACTTTTTGTCGCGAGCGGGATACAAATAGATCAATTTTAAATCGCTTTTATTGCAGTCGGGAAGGTTCTGCTCGATAATGCAGGTCAAAATATCATCGCCGGATAGATTTACTGGGATATCGTGAATAGCAACGCGAGGGCGCAATTTAGCATCGTCTTTAACCTCTAAACTTGCTTCTTTAAGTGCAGTACATTCTCTCAGTGTTGATTCATTTAAAGAATCGCTTTCAATGACGACTGAGTTTAGAGGCCCTGGTCTAACACGTTTAACATTTATTTTTAGTTTAACCGGATCGATTGACTTGTGTAGCGCTGCCCTAGTCTCGTTAAAACTCGTATATTTATCCTTTGCTCCATCGCATGGACGTACAATAATACGCTTTGAAGCATTTACAGTGAAGGGTTTACCACGATTCAAAGCTACGCGTGTAAAAGGGTTAGACACAGTGCGAGATGTCATGCCTCGCGCGACGCAGCTGGCATAGGTATTTTCAGCAGGAGGTGGTGCCATTGCCTGTACGCATCCCGTTAGAGAAGCAACCGAACTCTCAATCTCACAGCACGCGTTACGCAGCACCTTACCACACGAACCATCAATTACATCTAACTCAATTCTGTGAAGATACGCACTCGAAAGCTTAGTCAGAGCTACACTTATTGTTTGTATGAATTTACGCAAACCTTTTTTCGCTTCGGGCTTTTTCTCATTACCGAGACATTCGAGAAGTACCTCGCGGTCCTCAATGATTTGATCGCACAATCGATGAACCTCAGCAGCCGACATGAAAAGCGAAGGAAAGTCGTCGATGCCATCTACACGCTTACGCTTCGTGCCTGCGCCGCTCGGTATAGCGCCATCCAGGTGATCCGCTTCCTGATTGAGTGGATCAATCATTATCGGCAAACTGATAACGAGGTCCGCGCTATTCGATACAGATGTCGCTGCTTCTGATGAAGAGCCGCTGACACAAGTAAAATTGAACGCCGTCCAGAAGTGAGGTTAGGAAAATGACACAAAGAATGTTGTATTTTCAGTCATCCAAAGCCAGCCACCACAGATCCCATTAGTAGAAAAGATGGCGGCATTAATGAGCTTGCCGTGTCTGAAAATAAAACGGCCCGAAGGCACAAAAACGGCAGAAACACTTCAAACACTGAGGAGCGATACAGATAGCAACAATCATTACTCACCGAGAGAGAGAGAGACAGAAAATCAGACTGAGCGAGCAAGCGCGAGCAAAAGTACACGCGCGCGAGACGAGTCACTGCTCCCACCGCCCGCCCCTCTACAAAGGCACCAGCAGCTGCCTGCGAGGTGAAGCGCTCAGCAGCAGTGGCAAGAGTGGGAGCGCGTTGGAGGATGTGCGACGGGTGGCCGGCGTGCGGGCGTCTAACACATCAATTCTAGGCACACAATGGGTTGCAGGTCAGCAGGCGCTGCTTTCCTTGATACTCTTCACTTCAACGCCAGCTAAGCCCGTGCCTACTCATAATACTAATGTTCATGCACTTAGTACCTCTGTAGTTAATACCAGTGTTTCGTCAACCCTGGTCGATCTTGTTGGAGCGCAATTTGAATTACTCGGGAGAACATTGGCCGATTTTGAATCACGGATTGAGCGGAGACTTAATAGTATTACTCTAAACTTTCCAGCTGAGACACCAACAGTTAATCAGCTGGTACGTGATCTTAGTACTTAAGTCTCATCTGTTGAGCAAAAATTAGAGTTGCAATCGTCCCAGCTGGAGGGCCTGCACAATGGTCGGCTTATGTTGCTTCACGAAAACTCTATTTTAAAAGACTATAAATACACTTGTTTGGGAATGCAATAATTTCCCGCGCGTACTGTCAGAGCGGTTAGACTCGCTGCGCCGCCACGGCGCGGCAGCACCTCATGCAGTCTAAGCGGAGCAGCTGGAACGCTGCACTGATTAGCCGGGTATGTTCTCAATATTTCGGTCTCTCTCGCGCTCTCACATGTAAATGTGTGAGGTGTGAACTTGAATCATGTAGTGTCAATTTCAAGGCTATGAAGACGGATGTAGAGCAAGGACGCTCTCTCTCTGATAACAGCTCACCTGCTTTACGCAACAACTCGTCACTCTTGACGATTAATACAATCGCTTTGGCTCTCAGGTAACCAAACTCAAATTATTGAGGTTAGGCGCCCACTCGGAGCGGCATACTCAATTGGTCAGTGTGCAGTCGCAATTACAATCAATAATATTTAGTGCGCTTGTTTCAAAGACCCGCGTCAGTGTTAGTGAAGTGTGAGGAGAGTCGTGCGGAACGGTTCACTGATACCAGCGGACACACTCACTACCGCGTGACTCCAGCGGGTGTCTGCTGGCGTGGTAAAAGAGAGGGGATTGAGATCGCGCTTTCTCAATGTGAATTCTCTCAGGGTTCACATTGTGCAAGTCTGTCAATTTCTTAGCAATAATCCGTCCTACCACTTGTTCGGGATCGCCGAGTCGTGGCTGGGCCCAGTTGTCGATGATAGACTCATTCAGATCGATGGGTTTAGTGTTTTGCGACAAGATCGAAATGTAAATGGTGGTGGTGTTGCCCTCTATATTTGTAATGATTACAAGGTCAAAGTTCTTGAAAAATCCAGCAGTACAGGACCTGGTAAACCAGGCATTCCTGAATTTATTTTTTGTAAGGCACAAAAGGGCAACACGCCACCAATTCTTGTGGGCGCTATTTATTGTCCACCTAAAACAGCTTTTAATAGTGATCCTGATTTCCTCAGTTCTCTGAGACACCTTTGTGGTAATTACAGCTACAAGATGATTATGGGAGATCTGAATGCAGATTTTTTATCGACTGTTGGTGATTCAGAGTACGTTCGGCGATTAGCTGACGAACTCTGTTACGTCGAGAGACAACACACACTTTATAAAATTTATAATTTTTAAGCCTAGGCTTTCGCCTAATAGCTTGGGATATCTTACAATCGTTCTCTTGGGGCGTGTATGAGAGTGAATGTTCCCTGTTTTCTCCGGCACCTATTGGTCCGAAAAACAACAGTCTTGGAACTTCGCTTTCCCCAGCGTCTTGCGACCCGAGAAACAGCGAGGTTTGATTACTTTCCCCGACACCCTAAGATTCGAGAAACAGTAATTCGGAAAAGGGAAGGTGTTTGTGTGTGTTCGTGTTAGAAAAGAAAAGGGAATAATAATATTTTTAAAGTACTCACTTTTAATTGTTTTCTTATTCGTATCGAGGTTTATTTATCTTTTATAAAATTCAACTTTACACTAATCGCGAACTTTAAAATAATCTGTGGTATTATTAGTCTTCTTGCGTGTCTGGTAAACGACGAGAGTGGTAGTTGCTGGTGCGTCTGGCTGCTGAAGAGAGTGATTTTTGGGGCCGTGTGGGGACTTTTTAAAGAAAAAGGCTCCTCCTTTGATTCGAGGGATGTGAGCGTCTTAACGGGGCGCGAGCGGACGAAGACTCTAATTTGTTGGAGCGGAAAAAGGGCAGGATTGCCAGTGATTTTCCGGGCGTGTTTCCCAATACGTCATCACCGATTTGCGGACCCAAATCTTAGAGGAGTGGAGTGCGGGGGTAGAATCCAAAAGAAGTTCCCTTAACTGTTAGTAGATGTCTCTAGGATGTCCTTTTTGCGAGTTATTTGAATTTCGGTTTTTACATTAAATTCTTTTTTTACATGAATTTTCGGTTAACATGAGTTCATTATTATTATCTAAGCATAAGTAAATTGTAATATAATCGATATTATTATCTTTACAGGAAAAGAATGAACTATTTAATGAGAATTCTTAATGTGGAAATACAATGACTCAAACATAAGCATAAAATTAGCTATGGATATTTAATTGTTTAATATGCGTTAAATAGATATTAATTGTGAAAAGATTTAAATCGATTATTTTACAATTGACGATATAAAAATTATAACGTTTCTCTTACACGCATTACATAAAGAAAGAATATAAGAAGTACTAGCTAACTAAATATTATATTTACTATTGAAATAATGATGTTTTAGAG
>UELU01124077.1:0-15162 GCA_900490025.1 Megastigmus dorsalis
GTGTATTGCAATGATGTTTATGGTCTCATGAATGAGTTAAAAGAGAATATATACGAACCCAATGATTGGAGACTATTCATAGATTCCTCTAAACGAAGCCTCGAAGCAGTGTTATTACATAATACAAATGTGTATGCTCGTGTACCCGTAGTCCATTCGGTAACGCTTAAGGAAAAATATGAAAATATTGAAATGGTTTTGAATAAGATTAAATACACAGAACACAATTGGTAGATTTGTGGGGATCTTAAGATACTCACACTAATTCTGGGTCAGCAATCTGGTTTCAAGAAGTTTCCATGCTTTCTGTGCCTGTGGGACAGTTGTGATCACAGTAGTCATTATACTAAAAAAGATTGTCCAGCTCGAGTAACAATGCTAACTGGATCTATGAACATCATAAACAAACCCTTGGTTGAGCCTTCAAAGATTCTCCTTTCTCCTTTGCACATAAAACTTGGTTTAATGAAACAATATGTAAAAGCTTCGGATAAGGAAGGACAATGTTTCACTTAATTGGTTAAACAATTTCCAGCTTTATCTAGTGCAAAATTGAAAGAAGGTATCTTTGATGGACCTCAAATTCGTAAGTCATTAAGAGATGAATCATTCGTTAACACAATGTCCGAGAAAGAACGAGCTGCATGGCTGAGCTTTAAAAGCGTAGTTGAACATTTTTTGGATAATCACAAGAGTGGAAACTATAGGGAATTGGTAGTTGAAATGCTCAAAAACTATGAGAAATTGGGCTGTTTGATCAGTTACAAGTTGCATTTTCTCGATTCGCATCTTGATAACTTCCCACAAAATCTTGGGGATTACAGCGAAGAACAAGGAGAACGCTTTCATCAAGATATGAGGGAAATGGAAAGAGGTTATCAGGATAGGTTGAATGCACATGTGATGGCTAACTACTGTTGGACATTAAAAAGAGAGAACACTGACAATAGTAAAAAGCGCAAACGCAATCTACTTCACAGTTCATTTGAGGATAAAAGAGTAAAGAAGAGCAGATTGTCTTAGGTTATTGAGTTATCGGGTTATGGGATAATCGGATTTTATTGGGTGATGGGGTTCTTGAGGTAAGGTCCTGAGAGTCGCGCGCATACACTCGCGAGGCTACGTGTCGATACTGCTGCTGCTGCACACGAGAGAGAACACGAGCCGCGAGAGAAAATGATATCTCGCGCGTACTGATTCTAATCATAAATGAAGAGCGCCATAAAAATGGCGGTTCCAACGCGAGACATCTAGAGAGAGAGAGAGAGATTGATTGATTCAAACTTTATTAAGACTACGGGGTACAACCCCATACAGCCTTGAATCTAAATACATCGTAATATAATATAATTGTAGTATAATATAATATAATTGGTGAACAACGAAGTTTAGATAAGAGTAATTAACTACTTAACAGTACAAAAATACAAAAAAATATAAAAATATAGTACGCTGGTCATGTGACCCAAACATCAAACGCTTAACAACATATTCAACACTGTATCATTCAGCATCAGGTTTAAGTTAAGGTTTACATCTAGTGAAGCTCTCAGACGCCACTGTGAGTCCTCGTTAGAGGTTAATTTCGTACGCACCAAGTGTTTAAAGCACTGGAGAAACTTAAGGTTAAACGGTATTTGGTGATCTCTAAGAGTATTAATCAATTTCGACGCAGTTATGAAGAATGATCGCTCGAGTGATCTAGTACGGGGGACAGCATAATCTAACGGCTCAGGAATAAATCGAGGTGAAATGCGACGGAATGGAATATCAGTCCGTAGTGTAAAAAGATTAAATGAATACTCAGGTTCGCCCGATGACAGTACTGTAAAGGCCAGTGTAGCCAATAACAGTAGACGCCTATTCTCAACAGTGAGCCATCCCAACGATAACCGATATGGTGTAACAGGTGTCTGCCAAGGAATGTAACCATGAACAAAACGCACACAGGTATTAAGAAACCGATGTAACTTAAGATTCTGCTCCTGTGTCAAATCATTGAAAACAGCACTGGCGTAATCAAAGGGCGGAAAAATTAAAGTTTCAACTAAACGTTTTTTGAGATTACAAGAGAGCGCATGACGATGGAAACGTAAAGAGTAGAGTGCTCCATGAACTCGACCACAAATCCGACTAACCTGTTTATCCCAATCTAAAGTCCTAGAGAGTTAGCATCCAAGATCAGTAACATCACTGGAATACTCCATGGATACGCCATCTAAGACCAAGTTAGGAAGAGTACCAAAATTAATGTCGGAAATGTATGGTCGACTACCCAACCCAACACGATAAGTTTAGTTTTATCCGCATTTAATTTGATTTTATTTCTCTGGGCTCATGAAAAAACATTCCTTGCATCAGCATTGAGTTTTAGGATATACTCAGCTAGCTCAGATGGATAAATGCGCGTACCGTCTGCGTAAATGACATGTTTTGTATAAACAAGTACGTCAGGCAGGTCATTAATGAAAATGGCAAATAGTAAAGGGCCAAGTACACTACCCTGTAGGACACCAGTGAAAATATCGATGGAATCTGATAATGACCCATCCTCACCAATAACTGCTTGAGTACGACCTGATAAATAACTCGCAAACCATTTGATGACTCTGTCAGAGCAGTTAAGCCTAAGAAGTTTGACTAGAAGCAGCTTGTGAGAGACCGTATCAAACGCCTTTGAAAAATCAAATAGAACTAAGACAGTGACCATATGTGCATCAATTGTAAGACGTACATCTTCCGTAAAACCCAGTAGCTGTTTGCGTTGAATGACGCGGTCTAAAGCCTGACTGTCTCTTATCAAGCAATTTATATTTTAATAAGTAATTCAGTAGCTGGTCATGAATAACTCGTTCAAAAAGTTTAGATAACTCAGATAAAAGTGCAATTGGGCGAGTATCAGACGGTGAGCTTGGCGGGTGTGTCTTTGAAAGTGGTAAAACAGAAGCACTCTTCCAGATTTCAGGAAACTTACCCTGTTCTACGGATTTATTATAAAGTTCGATCAAATAAGGCCGAAGTACTGGATAGGATAATCTGAGCATGTGCGTGGATAAAGAGTCAGGTTCAGTACAGTTTTTGGTTGCTTTACTGAAGGCAAAATCTATTTCCTGTCCAGTAATAGATGAGAATTCAAATAAACTTGGTAATGAATTAAGCAAAGGGCGATTTAAGATTTCTGAGACATCAGATGTTTGAAGTGGCGGAAACCTGCGCGAAACAGCAGCAAAATGCACATTTAAAGCATCTAGCGAGAAATACTTTAGCGGCGATGGCGCCTTGGGCACTGCTATGCCAATATTTCTGAGCTGAGCCCACAGAAATTTGGAATCTGTAGAGGAGTCTACTAAAGAAGAAAAGTAACTATTCTTCATTCCGTCAATGCTATTACTTACGCGCTCGCGTAAGTTAATGAAAAGCTGTTTGTCCAAAGCTCTCCTAGTGACCCGAGTTCTGCGATAGGCCGCATTTTTGGCTGAAATCAGTTGACGAATATCAATAGATATTCATGGTTTTTGGTTAGCGCGCAAGGTGATAGTACGACATGGTGCATGTCTATCAAAAACTTCAAGCAAACCATTTGTTAAGGTACGCGTCATAGCAGACACGGATGAGGCTTCAGGTTGAGATTGCCAATCCCTAAGTAAAGGCACAGAATATGGCTCAGCCGAGAAATCTGAATACAACTTCAACTCGAGGTCATCATAAAGAGCCGCAAGATCTACATTTTTCAAATTGCGAAATGAGATAGATTTCGGTTTGTTGATAAGAGACGGAAGATCATATTCCAGCGAAATCAAATCATGTCCAGCTGCAAAAGGCACATCAGTCTTTGAATAAGCACGGACTAGATTAGCTAAAGGCACAATAAATAAGTCCAGCCATGTATCACTTTGTGTGCCGTTTCTATGAAAAACATGGTGAGTTCGCGCAGATGACACGAGCTCAAGATTATGTTCACAAATAAGATTCAAGAAAAAATCTGAGTCAGGGTGCTTTATGTGCATCGGAAAATTAAAATCACCTGTAATTATAAGATCAGAATATTTTGGCAAAAGATCACAAAGTGTTTGAAATAAACCAATGGGATAAAGTCCATGAGGACGCCGATAAACAACAACAACTAGTACTTTAATAGAATCATGCTTTATTTCAACCATCATATATTCAGGACTGTTATCAAACTGATGATCAGAACTACAGAGTATTTTAATCTTATAACAATCACGCACGTAAAGTGCAACGCCACCGCCTTGCATACCAATCCGATCTTGACGCAGTAAAGTATAACCTGGTAATGCAAAAAACGCACTGGATACAATAGGTGAGAGAAAGGTCTCATTAAGAGCGATTGCGTCATACATAGGCTTATCAGCATGAAAAAATTCTAGATCATTGAAATGTGCAGAAATGTGATTGATGTTGCTATGGCAAATTGAAAAGCACCCTCTCAATTTAAAGTTGTTCGGCTGAACAGCTAATTCTCAATCATTGAGAGAACGAGCTACAAGATTTTCAAAATCATCTGTGGAGTGAACTGGTATCAAAAGGGCTGTAGCATCCGGCCGCATACAAACAACCAAGTTGCGAACTACTGGACGCAAATAATTGAGAGACTTGGACTTCAGAGATGCAGAACGAAGTAACTCATAAATTGGGCGAGGCCAAGTAGCTGACATAATTATTATCCTGTTTCCACACTCTTCAAAAACTGACTCAAATGTTTTACCTTTCAGAAGACGCGCCTGAGAAATAATACTGTTGCGCACTGTTGGTGATATTGCTTTGACAATAATAGCAATAGTATCAGTATCAGGTTCCTGCGATGTACTATTGCGTCCAGATTTCAAAGAGGGCACCGAGCGGATAGACGAGACAAAATTCATGTTACTCTGATTTTTAGTGGCAGTAAAAATTTTTTCAACAGCTCTCGAGGGATTAGAAGAATAACTCTTAGGAATTCCAGCAATACGTATTTCGCACGAGTCAGTAAGTAAGCTGGTCTTCACAAAATTGTCTACAATATTGTCTACAAATGGATCAAACTTGATTTTCCCCCAAGCTTCAAACCACGATAGCATTTTATCCCCCATAATTGTTGAGGCATTCGGAGACTGGTCATCTTCAATCAGGATATCACTAAAACAATTAATTTTGCAAGGCTGTGTTGATGTCGGCGATGGCGGAGATAAGGTGTGTGATAGGCGTTTTTTATTATGAAAAGAGCAAGCAGTCGATGAAAGAGGGGTGGAGGGATGAGATATAGTATCACCCTCAGGTTGCGACACATATACTGATCTTGATGGTTGAATAGTACTATAGCCACACGTACTGTATTTTCTGTAAGATTGAGTAAGTACGGTGAGTATGTCTTACGACAAGGAGGACAGCGGTGAAATACTACATCCCAAGTCCAAGAGGCCTTTAAACACACAGTGTGAAAAGCCTTCGCACAAGATTTGCACTTTTTTATCGATTTGTGACCACGATTAATTATCTTATCACACGCAGGACACACACGCTCACTCATACCACGAGTAATCACAACATACACCCCACTATACAAAAATTTAATACTAAAACTACAAAGCTGTACTACGAATTTACGTAGACAAGGTGCCAGTAACCAAAAATTAATCAAAAATCAAAGCGCTACATACCCATCTTCAGTTGGCATGCTCATACGAACATTCGCACTCATACACTTTAGCAGTTTTCACCAAGATTAATTCGGAAAACTATGCTACGCACGACCGTACTATGTATCAACGCTTTATGAAAAAATGACTAAAAACCCATATACATACATACGTATAAACCAACAAAGATGTTGCTGTTAATATATTTTATTAAGTTTTTTGTTGTAAATTCTAAATATATAAGAGTAATTTATAGCTGCTCGTATATAATAGTGTTTAAGTTACTGCTGGCAGTGCTAAAATGCAAAATTTACTCTCATAACTATTTAGTTTAAACCAATTACACAGCACCCAAAATGAATGATCACTATAATTTATAATTTATAATTTATAATCAGCATCTAGTGCATATCACATTATTTGACATCTATTTGAGGTTCATGCATGAATCATTGCCTGAAATATGTATGTAACGCTAATCAAAAGTAATGTATCATATATATATATATATAGCTATATATACACGGGCTCAGGAGTCGACAGTCTACAGGGAAGAGAGCGCGCAACCTAAGCAAGTCTATTGTCGTTCTAAAAATAGAACACGGGCATAGGAATACACGCACTATACTTGTGTAGATGTACGCCGCTTACCTATGATCACGCTCATACACACTACATACACAGACACACCAACCACACGTACACAATGTTAATTCCCGTGTAGATGCACAGAGAAAAGTTTGGTATAACTGCTGCATAAAACAAGAGAGCGCTCCTATTCTTTGATTCGGTGTGGTTACTGCCTCACTTCGGGACGTCCACTGCTCCAAAGCGAGGCATCATCCCTCCCGCTAACGCTCACGTAAAGGTTAGGTCCGCGTACGGAGTATCTCTTGTCCCACTATGAGACGCGAGACGTTCCAAAACGAGGCAGCAGCAGCACCAAAACAAAAATACAGTAGCGCTCTCTTGTTTTGTGCGGCTAATGTCCCAAACTTTTCTCAGTTTGATGAACAAGTTTAACAGCTAAATCACACACGCTTTTCACAGATAGTACAGAGCAATACGTAAGATTGGCACTCAAAATGCGGCCAAGTCTGCAATAAAATGCACTTAAGGCAAACGCACAACAGTCTAATGCAGTATCCAAGAATCACACACTTGCAGTAATCATTATACAAAAATTCCACGCTGTTGGTATCATAGACTGTCAATTGACGATGCTGGGTAACGGTGATACTGGAGCAGATGCCTGAAGTCCTGTGATACAAGTGCAGCTGTGAATAAATTACCGTCGCTAACGCTGAGTGACAGGTCCAGTTTATCAGGATATTGATGGTGAAGATGGCGATCAACTCAGTAAAGATTAAACTCAAATGTAATCAGACAGAAGCGATTTCCCTGGCTCAAATATCGAGCCGTGCCTTCAATGCTCAAAGAAAAACAGGAGCCAGCAGGAGGCCGCACAGTCTGAAATAAAAATCAAGCTCCCGTACGGGCGCAAACAGCAGATTTGAGTAAAAAATATCAGAGCAATGCGAAGTACGTGTGTCGCCAAATACTCACCAGAGAAAGAGAGAGAGAGAGAGAGAGAGAATTTTGAATTAAACTTCTTTATTGTCGATAAGGTCTATGCAGACCGTATATCGCCAATTATAAAAATACATTCAGTAATTACATTTGTAACTTATAATTAACAATAATATTAGCAATATAACAACAATTTGCAATCGTAATATTAATATTAAGGATCCGCAAATGCAAATCAAGTAGAGTTAACATCACTTATACTAAGTACATAAACAAAATCAATCCTTAGATATCCTCAATGATACATTTATTCTTCAGGAAGTACTAAAAAACGGCACACTTAAAACTGTCTAACGATGGTTTCATTTTTATTTTAAACGGTAATGTGTCCCACAGTTTCATTGCCTGGTAACTAACCGAATATTCGTAGCAGGAGTAGGCAAATTGAAGGCAGATGAAACCGAAACTGTAGTGGCTCTTTCAGAACGTCTTACTTCGGCATTAAGCTTGGGGAATAACGGCAAGAGATAACTAGGCGTCCCAGTAGTTAGGACCTTGTACGTCATTACAGCGGAAAAATATGTACGCCTATCACTGACAGGCAACCATTGCAAATGCTTATACCATGGCTTTAGTTTGGCATCTTTCCGTAATCTAAAGATAAAACGCACTAAATGGTTTTGGAGCCTTTGCAATTTTTCGTTGAGATAATCCGTCAGGTCAGAGTAAGCCAAACAACAATAATCTAAGTGCGGAAAGATGAATGCAGTAATTAATTGTTTTTTTAATGAGGATGAGAGGAAGTGAGCTCGGAATCTCGGCCTATTCAACTCACCATGCGTTCTAGAGATTATTCGTGAGACGTGGGCGTTCCAGCTAAGGTTAGAGGTGAACGTTAGACCCAAATTTTTGATTGATTTAACAATTTTCACATGTTGTCCGTTTACAACTAAGGGCGATATTTGATAGGAATCAACCAACATTAGCATCTGCTCACAACCAAAGATAATCACAACCAACTCATCAAAATTCAGAACTAAATCATTCTCACGTACCCAAGCTGCAACATTCTCTGCATCCTCATGTAATTTACAAATTATACTAGCCAAGTCTTCACGTTTACATTGAAGATATACCTGAAAATCATCAGCAAACAACATACAAGAGTCCTTACAATGCTTCAGACAGTTTGTGATACTATTAATTAAAATCAAGAAAGAAACTGGACCAGGGTTGGATCCTTGAGGAACACCGGAAGTGATATTCAAAAAATCTGTAAGAAACCCAGTCAAATGAACTACAGCTTGCGATCTATCAGAAAGATACGAGAAGAACCATTTTATAAATTTGTCAGAGCAATTTTTTTGTCTCATAATACGCAACAATGTAGAATGTTTAACACTGTCGAACGCTTTCCGAAAATCAAAAAGCAAGAGAATCGTGAGCATTTTCTTATCAATGCCCTAGTGTTTTCTAAACCCTGACTGTAAAGGCGAGAGGTCACTATTTTTTTTCAAAAATTCCATAAGTTGAACAGTAACTAGTTTATCGAAAATTTTAGCAAAGTGCGCTAGGTTAGCAATAGGCCTCGTATCCGAAACCGTTTCCATTTTGGATCCCTTCTTTAATGGGATGACTAAAGCTTTTTTCCATATATCAGGGTAAATACCTGTGTTCAACGACATATTAAATAATCGAGTCATATAAGTACATGCGATGTTAAGGGAATCTTTAAAATAATTTAGATGCAGCTGATCAACAATACGACCTTTGCATTTTGGTACAGCTGCTGTGGCTGTTTGGAATACTTGAACGTACGAAAATTGAGGTATATCTAATATGGGGCTATTAAGATCTAATGGTATATCAAGAATGTTTACCAGATCAATCGCTGAGCATGGCGGATGAACCGATGCCACTGAGGCATAGAAAGAATTCAACTCATCTGCAGAAAAAGTATCGAGAGGAGAGTTTTGACGATTTCCTACAGCACCCATTTTATCTAGTAATCTCCATTTTTTTGCTGAGTTAAAAGTATTTTGAAGTACCTTAGAAAAGTAAGCATTACGAGCAGCACTAATATCTTTTTTTAAGAGTTTACACATCTCTCTGTATCGAACCATCATGGAGTTACTCGCTAGACGCTTGGCTTTGTTGTACACTTTATCGCGCACTTTACATCTATCACGTAATGCTTTATCAAACCATGGCGCTGGTGTTTTTATAATCGTACGCTTTACAACCGGTGCAAATTCATCAAGTAAATGTAAAGCCACTTTCTGAAAATCTGATAACAGAGTATTTGGATCCGATGGAGTGCAATTTAAAAATATTGCCAAATTAAGCTGGGTGCTTAATTTCGAGTTAAAAAGCGTACGATCAAAACTCCGGAAATCACGCATGACGAATGATTTAGCCTTAAAATTAAACACATTAAGCTTATAATATAATATTAAATAATCATGATAATTTACAAAGGGCACTTGAGATTTTTCAAATGCAAGTAGTTTGTCTTCCGAGTCGACAATACGGAACATTATAAAGACCATAATCCCTAATGAGTTCCGTAAGCGATTTAGTATAAAAATATTTAGGAGCCCCCTCAGCACGAAAAAGATCTGAGTTTAAATCACCCAAGAGGACAAAGTTGGAATACAAATGGTAATACTTAAATAGCAATTTAAAAAACTTTGTTAAAACATTACCCTGGGGCCTTCGATAAACTGCAGCTAGGAGTACACGTTGATTACAATCAAATTGAAGTTCTAATATAATGTATTCGGTCTCATTAAGATGGGTATTTGTAGATTTATCCAATACTTTAAAACGTCTTCCAGACTTAATGTAAACCACAATCCCGCCACCCTGTAAATATGAGCGCCGTTTACATGCACACTTCAACTTGGCCTTAGATTTGGGTAAGCTAGCAGTTTTCAAATTTCTATCATTGCACACGAAACTATAAGAATCGATACTCAAGGAACTATCAGGAATATTGGGAGTAAGCCAAGTTTCATTTAATGAAAGAATATCAATATTTTTAATTGTAAGTATATTATTAATATCATTGAAATGATCACGTAGTGAATTCACATTAGCATGTGCAAAACGACCATTCGACCGCTAAATCCTAACAACGGCAGTACATGGCTCGAGACTATCTCATATAATGTTATTTAAATCCGATTCAGTAGAAATGACAACCGGAATAGAAGTGTCTGTTTTCTTAACATATATACACCCGTTAACAGACCAAACATGCTTGTATCCTCGCTCAGCAGCTCTATCTTTGGCCATTATGCGCAATTCATTCAGGTAAGGCGGTATCATCTCAAAAACTGTAATAACGTTATCATCGCCGCCATCAAATAGATCCTTACATTTAATAATGCCGTGCTGACGCTTAGATTTGAGCACATATTGACTAATATAATGCGATTTAAACTTAACAACTAGTGACATAGTTTGAGTAGAAGACTCAATATTAACATTGCTCTCATTATTTTGAGGTCGAGTTAGCGCCTTGGATTTCAATTCACGCACTTCAAGAATATTATTACATAGATTATTTAGATTGAGAATTTTCAACAATTTTTTAGCGATATCTTGGAATTCGTTTGATTCAACAAAAGCAGGAATACCACCAACTTTGATTTCTACCGTTGAAGCGCCGCGTCTACGCATATCTTTTATTTGGTTAATTTCATTAATTGCAGCTGAAGACGAATCATTACTTTTTGTTTCGAGCACCTGAATACGTCTAGAGTGATCAGAAAGCTCTTCACGAATTTCTCGATATTCCTCTAGAACATTTTTTATATCGCTTTGATTTTGTGCCAACAATTGGTATAACATACCCGTCCTATTCATCTCTGTCATTTGGTTCCAATTAGACGGGAGTGATTGTGTAACATTTTGTTGTACGTTACTTTGTCGTAAGTGTACACTTTGTTGATCTAATTGAAAACCATTCGTGGTAGGATGCATAATTTGAGATTGATTCAAACCAACAAATGTCGCCTGATGCTTTTGTCGCATACCACTTGTACCTATATGCGTGGACAGAGAAGGATTGAACGATTGGTTCATACTATTATTTCCAATGTTCATACTAAGATCGTGACGTGAGCTTACAGTAGAGAAAGAAGTATCCAACTCAACGTTTATCGCCGAATCTACTAATAACTGACACGCCGCAATTTGTTCACCAGCTCGCAATTGTGAAACAGCGGTACTCTCTAAGTTGCTTACAACCGAAGCGAAATTACGAACACAACAGTCTTGTGATTTGACAGAGGTTAAAAATCTTGTAAGGCAACGCTCATGTATACACCGCTGACAACCACTACATCTTACGCACGATTCTCTAGATATAATCTTCTGCCTATAATGGGGGCAACTAGTCATGATACGAAGGTTCACTGATATACCGAATATCCTCAATCATGGTATCATTATAACTCGCTAAATGATTCTTAGGTTGCGCAGTGCAAAATAAAACTAATAATTCAATTGAGTGCGCACATGATACATGAAAACGAACTAGACTTCATGCACCCCTCATGCAGCCTGACGAAAATTAGGCGAGAATACAAAGCTCTATTTAAACACTAACCTAAAAAAACACACTAGTAATAACAAAAAATTTACACAATATAAACTTTAACACAAAATACTATTTAGAATGTATGTGAATCTGTAGATAATACGATCCGAAAATAATACGCAATCTGAAATACCGATCAAGTCACGCTAAAATCTCGCGGATCATGAGTCCCTCGTTTCGCACACGCATATTCCATTCAGCAGTATCCCGGGCAAGAAGAGACTCGAGCAGTGAACTTTAAATGGTATCACCATGGTCGAGTCAAAATCGGTTACATTCATAGTGTTGAGAAAGCTGGATGCAGAACGTTTGTTGCCATGCTTCTGTGTGCGGGGCTGCATAAAGTAGAGCGCGCGGTGGGTTTTGGGTCGAGCGACGGATTTTAGGTAATAGGGTCGTTCATGGCTGAGTACAGA
Organism: Megastigmus dorsalis; assembly: GCA_900490025.1. Taxonomy (NCBI): domain Eukaryota; kingdom Metazoa; phylum Arthropoda; class Insecta; order Hymenoptera; family Megastigmidae; genus Megastigmus; species Megastigmus dorsalis. Next base: position 12,192 of record UELU01124077.1, read on the forward strand.
AAATGCGAGGGTGCCCAAGAAGTAATCTCGTCTAGATTTGGCCGAAACCCAGCCCAGTGCCAGTCGATAAGGAGTGACGTGTGATCTGAAGGGGATGTAGCCATAAACGAAGCGCATGCATGCGTTGTGGGCGCGCTGCAGTGCGAGAGTGCGCTCGCCGTCGAGGTCACGGTATACGACGCTGGCATAGTCTAGCCTAGGGAACACCAAATGCTCAACCAGTTCCTTTCTCAGGGTTTTTTATAGGGCGTGCCTATGAAAGCGTAGCATGAATAGGGTTAAGCGAATTTTGCGCAGGACAGTGCGAACATGGGGCTTCCAGTTGAAAGTCAGCGAGAGCGAAACACCAAGGCTACGTACCTACGTAGAGAGAGAGAGAGAGAGAGAGTCGCGCGCGGAGAGAGGCGCGAGACCGCGTGTCGATACTGCTGCTGCTACTGCTCGTTCTGAGCGGCCTTGCGTGCCGCTCGGCGAACTAAGTCCAACTGACGCGAGCGAGTGCGAGAACCTCCACTTATAGACTTTCGCGAGGTGGCGGCGGACCAATGGCGAGCGCGCGCGGAGAGGGAGCACTCCACCGTTCGTGCATAAAAGACGACGCATTGCGAGTGTCGAGTCATTCTCGTGGATACCATCCAAAATGGATTACGACATGGATTGTCCAATTCTGAACGAATTCTTGAACGAGTTCTTGAACTTCGATGAGGACTTCGATTGGGGTGAATTTCATCTGTTGGCGGAGGAGGAGCAGCAGCATTCACCACCACTCGCCGCATCCTCACCCAAAGCCGAGCCCGAGCAGCAGCAGCAGCCGTTACCCGCCAAGCCCATTCCACCACACTTGGGTAACATAGGTGAAAGTGACGAGGAAGAGAGAGTGGTGCCTGAGGTGATTGATGTTTCATCATCACCTGAGTGCATCACTCTCTCTCTCTCTTCCTCTTCACCCTCACCGCAGATTATTTGCGAAGTGTGGGGGAGGGGGGTGAAATGACCGGCTAACGAGACGCTGAAGAGCCAGCGGCCAGCTACTGCGCGGCGGAAGCTGTTCAATTCAATCTAAATCAGTCCTTTTTAGGACTTTTATTAACAATCGGCCATTTTCAGGGCCACCAAATATTGGAAACGTACGAACTTTATTATTCTAATAAAGTATATCTGCTCTTAGCAAATTTATTCAGCCCTTTTCAGGGCTATAAATAAATTATATTTATGTTATATATCTGCTCTTTTAAGAGCAAAAAATCAGCCTGCAGATTTTGACTCGCAAGCCTCATGAGTCAAAATCCCCACTGAGCCAGAATCCCCATAGCTTATCTACTAACAACAATTCTATTACCCAAAAGTATGACTAGCCACAGATCGTTGCGATTACCATTAGACCTAAATAATATAGTAAATGCCTTTTTAATCACGACCACTGCACGGTAGTACAACCTTATATTTGAATCGGTTTTATTAAAAATTGGAGAAGGAGATATAAACTCATTACTATTCTCGAAAGTTGACAAACTAATAATATTTGTGACAAAATTTATGGAAATAATGATTAAAATAATTTTGTTGATCAAGTAATATTGGCACCTCATAACAAAGATATATAAATACTGAATGAAAAAGTTTTAAAATTATTAAAAGGAGATGTAGTAACATATTATAGTATGGATTATTATGCAACACATAAAGGAGTTGATGAATCAGATGATAATAATATTTATTTAAATTATCCAGTTGAAATTTGAAACAATATTAAAGAAATTAAAGCTTCGGCTATATAAATTGAAATTAAAAATTAACGCGATTTTAATGTTGATTAGAAATTTAAATATAGTAGACGGACTATACATATAATGGTACTAGATTAAAAATAAAATAATTATTTAAATATAACATAGAGGTAGAAATAATGACAAGAGAACAAATTGGTAACACAGTTTTATATCAAGAATTTCTCTTAATCCAGGTGATTCTTCACATTTACCATTTAATCTTTATAGAAAACACTATTTTCCGATAGTATTAGCTTTCACGATAACTATTAATAAATCTCAAGGACAAAGTTTTGACACAATAGGATTATATATTCAAAGATCTTTATTTTCACATGAATAATTATACGTAGCATTATTACGTTACATTTTCAATAATATTTACATTCAAAATGAGTTAGAAAATAAATCACAAATTGATAGTTTAGTATGGAAAGAAATTTTAGAAGAATAATAAAATTAATACATCTAAAAAATAATAAATTTTAAAAATATATTTATTTTAACTAATTTTTATTTAATTCTAATCTAGAATATGTTTAAAAAATATCAAAAAATATTTTCCATTATGTGTATTTAAAATGTAACAATTTTCTATAATCTACACGGAAAAAATAGTTCACTAAAAATTGCGAAAAACTTCATGAAAAATTACTATAATATTCAGCAGTGGTGAGACAGAGTTGCTGTTTACTAATTTTTAGTAGACAGTATAGTAAAATTCAAGTATGCTAAGTTCTAGAAAATATTATTTTAATAATTAGTATAACCAGTATAGCAATTTTTAATTTATTTACTCTTAATTATTACTATACCAGAAGAATGTTTTTAAAAAGTACAACGAAAATAAATTTGAATTCAATATGTTTTTCTATTTAATAAAGCTCGGAGAATTCTTATTTTCTAGAATTATCAAATTGAACATTCATATTCCATTTTTTAACATACTTATTTAGACAACTCATATTCGCAACGCATTTTTTTATTAACATATCAAAGACACTCGCCTGTACTTGTTTTCGTAAAACCACCTAATATAAATTTATAACCTAACCTACCTAACTGTATCGCTACTTTAACGACCTACTACTACGCATAATCGCATGTAAGAGATGTTGTTAAAAGTTCTCTTATATACTAACTGAGTCAATTTCTGACCACTTGCGAGAGCCTGTGCAGAAAGTTCGTAGCCGCCTGGTGGA
>UELU01124085.1:0-12088 GCA_900490025.1 Megastigmus dorsalis
GGGCGTCCTGGAGGAGCTGGATCCTCTGGGGCGGCCCGGGCTGCTGCTGCCTGCGCTGCTGCTGCTCGTAGAGCTGCTGGGACTGCTGGAGCAGCTGGCTCTGCTGCTTCCTGTAGATGGCCTCCTGGGGCTGGGGCGGCTGCTGCCGCCTCGGGGCGGGCTGCTGGGCGGGCTGGGGGACGGAGGCGGCCGACCGGTAGATCGGGCTCTGCTGCAGGCCGATGAGGGGCTGCTGCTGGGAGGCTACGAACGGTTGGAGCTTGTGACTGAGGCTGAAATCGCCGAGGGTTTGCGGCAAGGTCTGATAGAGCTGTGTGTTGTACTGACCGGTCGCGGGATCGTACACCAGCTCGGACTGGTAGATGGGGTCCGGCCTGGCTGAGGCCTGGGCCTGGGCCTGGGCCTGGGCCTGGGCCTGGGCCTGGGCCTGGACGGCCTGCTTGTACTGGGACTTCTGGACGACCTGGGGCCGGGGGGTCGGGCTGCCGACCGAGTTGACGTAGCGCTCGAGCTCCGCCGCGAAGTCGAGGTGCTGGCTGGGCGGCGTGGCGGTCGTGGTCGAGTGCACGGGCGTGACTGTGCGGGGGGCGAAGACCACTCCGGGTCTCTCGGTGCTGCTGGGAGAGACGTATTGGGCGGCGACTTGGGCTACGTGAGGTCGGGGAGTGATGGCCACCGACTGGGGACGGGCTCGGGTTACGGGGGCCGCACGAGTGCTGGTCTCGATCGGCTGGTAGTAGGTGGAAGAGATGCTGGACTGACGCTGGGGCGCTGGGGTTGTCGGGGAATTGTAGCGGGGTGCGGACGCGGTTGAAGCGAGACGGTAGAGCGCGGGACTAGTCGTGGGTGCGGGCTGGTAGATCGGGGATGAGGGCTCGGCGGCTACCTGGACGTACTGGGGTCTGCGGAAAGCGGAGGGGCGGAGCTGCTGCTGGGGTCTGGCCTCCTCTTCGAGCTCCTGGCTGGCGTCGTCGTCGAGCTGGTACTCGGTCTGGAAGATGGTCGTCGGTGCCCTGGAGGTGGTCGTTGGGTAGTTGGGTCGGACTGGACGCGGCACGGGTCTGACGGATGGGTAGTTGGCCGGGCCGGAGACGTCGTCGGCTTCCTGCTTCTTCGCCAGATCGTCGTCCTCCTCGTCCTTGGGTGCGTTGGGGTCGCAGGGGTTGCCGGAGACGTAGGTGAACTCTCGCTTGTTGCCGTCGGGATCGACGTAGCCGTACTTGCCGCGTACGACGCAGTCGGTGCCGCGGGTCTCCTCCTTGAAGCTGCCGTCGGCTGCCTCGTAGCCGAAGGTGAAGGAGCCGTCGTCGTTGACCTTGTTGTAGTTGCGGATCGTCTGCACCGGTGGTGGCTTGGAGCCGTGCAGCTGGTCCTTGGAGCGCGGCGAGGGAAGCGCCCGTGTGCGCGGCTGGTAGGCTATCTGCGAGGCGTAGTCGTCGGCCTCGGCTGGCTGAGCCTCCTCGTCCTCCTCGTAGTATATCTGGGGCTCCTGAACGCGGGGCCGTAGCTGGACCCTTCGCCCTTGCGCGAGGACCAGCAGGCACGCTGGGATCACCTGCAATTGCAAATGGAAATTAGTTCATACCTAAAATTTCCTCGACGACGACTTTTTACATTGCTCATTTTTTGCTAGTGTGCGAATGAGCTTGCGGATATACCATTCTCTTTATATTAATAAAAATGTTGCGCATTTAACGAACTAGATTCCTTCTAATGAGCAAGCATAAAAATTATTTTTTTTTATCCAGAAGGAAACTGCGAGGAAGTATAAACTACCCAAGTTTCCTTTGTGAACGAAATAACGCGAGACTCGTTCTTGATGAGAAAAAAAATTGCCTTTTACCATTCCCCAACAATTATATCGCTCGTATTCTAACAACGATTATAATTATCGCAATGTTAATAGCACAGCCGTATAGCGTAAAAAAAAAAACGACCCCATAAGAATGCCCACCGAGACGCCTATATAAGAACTGGCTCACGCGTCGTAAACTCTTCGTAAATATGAGTGTATAAATGCCCTTGTTAAAGGAAACTTCGTTGTTCCTCGCAACTTGGAACTTTCCGTATAACATGTATTATAACATAGCTGCAAAAGCACAATTAAGACCGGCACAATTCATCATTGCACTATATGTATATAATCACGTAATACAGTGGGCTGCGGGAGCGATCAGAAAAGCGTTTAAGGCGTCGCGCGCGCGACTGGACGTTAATTCTTCGGCAAGAGATTAATGGCCATATATACGTAATTAACGGCTTAGAATCGCATCAAGAGGAGACGCGAATGGCGGGAGTTAACCACGCCATTGCTCAAGAGGCCATAAAAGTCGAGCTCTATTCATCCCTCGTCATCGCGCTTGGTCTATAGCGAACGTATACCCAATACTCGCTCCGGCTGTCCATCATCGAGTGGCGCGCGCGCGGACTCACCGACATCGGTGCAGCGGTCTCAAACGAGCCACCGCCGTCGTACATATAATTTCTTATATACGAGTCAAGCGCGAAGAAAAGGGCGTTGCTACGGCCGCAACATTACGCACTCGCGACACACGTTTTCTTTGCTTTTAAACGTCGCGGTCGGGGACAAACGAGCAGCCGCTCGACTGCCGCATGACTCGCCGCGCCGGCCTCTGTGTATTATCTGCGGGATATATAACGACGTCGAGCGAGGGTGATTGGATAAAAAATGTTGCCGCGCAGCTTCGACAGACGGGCGGTGAGCGCGACTCGCTCCCGACGCGAATTGTCATTTGTTCACTCCGCTTTTTCTCCTCGCGCGATTATCTGCGCTCCTACAGGCTATAGGAGAGTATGTATGCGCGACGTCGAGCGTGGGCAGACAAGCGCTTTGGCTATTTCGCGCTAATGAGCTTGCCTTATTGGCTTTTTATTGTATTGTCATTCGCACTTTAACTGGCTGCTTCGTACGTTTACAAATAAGCACTTTTAATTGATCAATATATAGATTGTATGTATATGTATATACCGGTAAATCTGTACTTAATAAATAGACTTTTGCGTATATAGATCTGAAACTTTCTATACAAACGATTTGAGAGTTAATGTGTTATATTGAGACTCGCGAGAAACTGCAGCATTTGTAAATCATTAGCTGCCTTATTGGATATCAAACGTACCATAACTCTCGTTTCTTTCGCTGAATTCCTATAATGATAACTTTATTCATGAAAACGAAAGTCTTCGGAAAAATTGTGTATTTATTCTGCACGTTGGAAAAGGACCAAGACGCTATATAACGCGGCAAAAAACATGCGCGGCTCGGTCATAAGTGATTTATGAAATTGTCCCGTCGCGTAAGTATGCGACAACAAAAAAAAAAGAAAAGGATCTTGCACATATTTTAACCATTTTTCAAGGCGGTCCATAAATCACTTACAAAACAATTAAGTCTGTAGGCAGCCGCGAGACTGCCGGGCTCCAATAATTGACTTTTTTTTCTTTTTTTTTTTCAAAAAAGTCGGTAAAACGAAAATTTATAAACACATTCAAATTCCTCGACTAATTGAAAAGTCCCAAACTGCATTTTAAATTCCCAATTTTATACTGAAAGTGAGTTGCGGTATACATTCACTTTTTCGCTTACACACACATTTTCCCTTCGAAAACATTCTCTCTGACACTTAGCTAACACCCTACCAATGCAACGCATCGGTCATTCCACGCATACCAGAAGCTGCTCCTGCTGCTACTACTGCTGCTGCAGCGTCGCCAGTATATAACAAGCTCCATTCCAACGTCAAAGTGCATCAATATTCCAATGCAGCGCTTAAACCAGCTTTCAAGCAGACAGAGAACCGAGAGCTGTTCCTCTCTCTCTCTCTCTCTCTCTCTCTCGTGTGTGTCTGCATGTACATGTACAGTCATGAGTCCGCTCTCCGCGCGAATCACGCGAGCGACTTTTCGCGCGCTCCACAGACAGACTGAAAGAGAGAGAGAGAGAGAGAGAGAGAGAGTGAGTGAGAGTGTTTCGCGGATCGCTGAACTCGAGCTATAAGCGCGCCGGCTCGCACGGCTGCAGCAGGCCTACATAATGCATTCCCTCTCTCTCTCTCTCTCTCGCTCCAAGTGTCTCGAGGGCTCGCGAAAACGAAACGTGAGAGCCGAACGACTGACCGCGCCCACGTAAATCGGAAGTTCCGGCTCTCTATACAGCCTTGGCACACGTTCACTCTCTCTCTCTCTCTCTCTCTCTCTCTCTCTAACTGGCTATAGGCTAATCGAATTGAATCGAATTCGCGTGCTGACCGATCGTATCGGGTTTACATGATGCTGAATCTATCCGTGTGTGCGCGCGGAGGGTAGGATAGAGCGACTGATGTAACGCGTTCTCGTGACATTAGCCGTGCACCTATAGTGATAGCGGTGGTATTGGTTTTGAATATCAGGAAATAGGAAGGTCGGCGATGGCAGCGGCGGCGGCGGCGGCGGCGGCGGCGGCGGCTTATGGCATCGTTATATCGATTGACTTTGTTTGTCTTTGCGTTGTTATATATATATAGAGGGACGCCGTGGTTAACTGCTGGCATACTGTGCCGCGGGTAATCGTGCATTTTGAAAGTTGGATTTGACTCCGAAAGAGATTTGCCTCCCCGCATTATAGTCTGTCGTACGAAATCGAATGAACGCAATTTCGCCTGTGTGCGTCAGAATCGAGTCAAATTGAAACCCTGCGGGCTGTTGCTTATTCAGCTCCTCGAGAGATACCGCGGCGCAGTTTAACCAAAATGTATATAAAGAATACGAAGGATTGAAGGCCGCAGGATTGATTCAGGTATATACATATATATACCACATATGTCCGCCCTACTTTACTTTTTTCCTTTTATTAAATTGTAATGCGCAGTTTCGACGTCAGAATTCTCATATGCTTTTGTAATTATACGCGAGCCCAGAGGTACATGTTTCCCGCGAGTAAAATAAGGCTGTGCTGTGCCGGGCAGGCGCAGAAATTACCAACGAGTCCGCGCGTGCATTATGCAATTTGGAGATTGATGCAAAATGTCAATAGAAGCAAAGTATACGGATTACGTACAATGGTAATGAGCTTGCCGAAAAGCAAAAAAAAAGAAGAATATAAGGAACGGCTGCTTCCAAGGTAACGCGCGCAAGAGCTAGCCGGTAACTAATGGGGTTCGAGAATTCGCGAAGCCGCGTCGAATATTGTGCATTCGGTCGCGCAAACGAAGGAGCTGCAGACCTCTCCCTCTCTCTCTCTCTCTCGTGTGCAGGGCTTCACGACAATACTCAATATATATATATATATTGCAGAAACAGCCAATATTTATGGGCGAAGCGAGCGAAGGCGATATTTTAAAGCTACATTTCGGACACATTTTATCGATCGTATTTCAACGAAGAATTAAGAATGCCGATGGAGAGGTGCGTTAAAAAAGTAAGCGTCCGAAGGTCCTCTGTCGAGTATGTATATGTAATGCACGATCTTCTCCATAAATCTCTGCAAAAGCACGATAAAAGCAACGAAAAAGCTATAGTAATTCCGACTATATCGGATGTGTATTGCGCGCTCAGGTTTTTCCATGCAACGATTACGCACACGCGCCGTCGCCAGGCGCAAAACTCCCACGAGTTCACCAGAACTACGCGAAACCGCACGAGTTTGTGTGTGTGTGTGTGTGTGTGTGTGTGTGTGTCAGTTACACGAAAAGGCCAATTATCAACGTCGATCACGATCTGCGGCCGATCACAAAAGCAGATTTTTCCCGCATAAGCCGCATGTCGATAAATATATACAGGTTTGCAAAGGTATAGCCAGCGCTTATGCAGCACAGATATATCCCCATTTTACGTTCTAGCTTAGTCAGAAGAACTTTGTGCAACGGGTGTATTATAAGAGGCTGGCGCGCGACAAAAGGAGGACGAGGCGCGTGCAAAGCTGGACGTGTCGAGAGAACCGCGGCTACAGCTCGCTCCGAGGCTCGCTCCTTACACGTGCAGGAGAGACTTCCGGCAAAATGGACGGTGGGAACGCCCCGATCTGCGACCGGGGTGTAGGCCTTCTCTTGCGTAACCTTCCCCCCGTCGCGTCGACGCGGCTGACCCGAATACACGCCACTTTGTATATACCACACACACACACGCACACACAAACACACACACACACAAACTATGGCGTACCATGTTATACATACAGAGAGTGAGTGAGAGAGAGAGAGAGAGAGAGAGATAGAGAGCAGCTCCTACCGTGAGATTCAGATTCAGAGCGTCGTAACTCGGGCCCGCGTGCGCCAGGCAGCGCTGGATCTCCTTGAACCGTCTCTCTCTCTCTCGCTCTGTCTTGCCGTAGTAGGGCGCCGCGGCCGCGCTTGAAAAATGCGCATAAGCCTGCGCACAGCGTGGCTCCCTCGATGTACTTATACTCTCTCGCGCACCACGCCTCGACGACTGCTCACAGCGTACAGTAGGCTACTTGGGTTGCGCGCGCGCTCGGTGACGAGTCGCCCCCTTGGGAGCCCCATACCGTTATGCGTTATACGTGTACAGGTACAAGTACCGTCGCTCTCATCCGACGACTTTTACTTTATGCACATGGCGGCGCGCCGTAGTGCTGAAGAACGATACGACGGTGCCTCGGGTAGCCGCAGAGGCGCGCGAGGAAGGCAATCGATCTCTATCCGTCGGGACACAGATGCACGCGATCAGATGCTGAATCAGGAAACGCGAGTGCGGAATGCGTAACCGGTACTCGATGTGTTTTTGGGATTTAATTGTTGCGCTGGGTTAAAACAGCTACAGGAGCGTCACGGGCTTTTCTTACGCTAATTATTAATTGCTCCTCTTCGTTACTTTAATTGCCTGGATTATTAGCTGATTACCGTTATTATACAGCTTGTTGGGATATAATTAGTTTTAATGGGCGAGCGGTGGATTTCGAGTAGGAGTTACTTCTATGTACACTGGAAAGCTGCGGAGCTACGTTTGTGTGTGTGTGCGTGTGAAGACCGAGTGAGATGCGTCAACGTTTAGTGCAGACTATATATTTTTCCTTGGATCACAAGACTTAAGCTTGTTCGCCGCACGAATTTTCGCTAGTCATTAGAAAGTCTAATGTTGCGCGGCCGTGATTAAAATAATGAATTTTCTTTTTTTCTCTGTACTTCGATATGGATTAGACGGATTTGCTTATAGGAGGTCAGAAATCCTATACGTTCCGTGGGCGTTTTCCTTTGTCTGAGGCCCGTGAAGGGAAAAAAATCATCGACGTATATGAAAATTACGATGTGTGATTTCTTGCACAAGCCGCGCGCGGTGTGGCCGCTGTAATTATTTGTTATATACGATGATTAATTTACGGAAAATGGCATTCCGTGATTGCAAGCATTAAATTTAACGATCGCGCGCGCAGTGTTTCGCTTAAAAACGACTATACAGCATTGTAAATGCAAATTATTTCATTCGTAAAGTTAGGTATATAACAGTTTAATATTACAAACTACGTATTGGATAGCGGTACAGTTTCATAATTTTAGCCTATGTTGATACAAAATATTATTCTAATAAATATATTATTCCTGTGAACGCGCACACGGCCACAGTTTATCACGGTATCCCAAAGAGAAACTCAAGTTAGATTATACGCCCATATTTGAATCGCTCTCGCTTTTGATATCTATAATTTCTTCGAAACAAGCTCATATAATGCGTATGCAAGCTGAAGAGTTTCAAAATTTAATCTTATAACTTATTTGTCCGGGGCATTAAGCATATGAAACTTTTTTAACGTATGTATATACACATTTTCCTCTTGTGTTCCATAAAAGTGGCTTTGATGAAACCGACTTGCTCCACCTTAGAGTATATATATGGCCTCGTCGCGCGCATGTGAATTTCAAATTTCAATTTCGACAGATGCTCAAATCATGAATTTATATATTTCAAAAGATCACTGCATATACCCGATAATCATTTACCGTACGCTTAAGGAGTTTCCTCATTGGGATTCAAATTATTCAGGATGAACGCTCAATATCTGTGTGCAATAGTATATATAGCGTAATGAAAATCGTAACAGACCGTAATTCACAGAATCAATCATATTTTATATACAACTAACTCTAGATGAATAATTGAAGTATTTTCCGACTTGATATTGGAATTTTTATTAAAAAAAAAGTGTAAACTGAAATACATATGTTTTACGATTATATCAATGATTGACTGCATCCTGCATTTTCTACACGTCATATATACATAAAGCAAAAAAAAATCTAATCCTCTGTTTAATTCCAATTTTTACGATTATACAATAAGTATCGCTCACGCGCATACAGAAAACTACCCAAGGCTTTTTAACAATTTTGTTGCCCAACGATCTATCTACACACAAAGCAATCTCAGGTCAACGATTGAATTCTCACTCGAATCGTTCGTCATCGGCTGGACGCATATATGTATATATATATGACACACGTGTAGCAAAAGAGTCGAAGCTCGCGGCCGTATCACATTGACACACACAGAGGCGAGGATCGTGCCACGCTATATGCAGGCACAATGAAAATGAAATATATCGCGCGCGCTTGGCAAAAAAAGGTAGCCAGGGCCGCGATCGCTAATACTCGAATAGCGGCGTCGGCGTCGGCGTCGGCGCCAGAGATCGATGCGAAATACATCGGTCCGCGAGATTTTCGCCCGATTGCGAACTGCTGTGAGCTACTCCCGCGCGGTCGATTTTTCTCTCCCGCAAAGCTACACAGCTAAAAGTTCTCGCGCTCACACACACAAACACCCGCGGACACACGGATACACGTGCGCACATGCACACGTTCCTAATAACTTCGCGGGCTGGAAAATCGTGACGCTCAAGGCAGGATCGCTACTGCGCGCCACGGCGACCGCATTGCAGCGCACTCGGGCCTATATAGATAATGAACGCTCGAGGGAGCTCTATATGTATATACGCGTGTGTGCAGTTGCCGTTGCCGTAGCTGCTGCCGCAGCCGGGGCTGCAGCTTGTTCGTACACTGCCGATCAAAAGTATATCCCTGCCGTTATATATATATAGCGAATTTGGTGGAGATCGATACTTGCGATCGGCGAGTTATGTGGCAATATAGATTGAGTATATACTGTGCGGAATACACACTGGCCCGCGACGCGCCAATGATCATTCGTTCGAGATTATATTCCACCAAAATAGAAACCTTATGTACGTGTGCATATTATCCCCTACACAGCAACGGCGACAAAGACGATTTTTCCCATCGGAACATCGAAGCGATGGAGGGATCAATGTTCGAAACAGAGGCTATAAGAATCTGTCGTTCGTTTTTCGAAACCCGTTGCAGCGGGCGCGGCTATCTTTGCGCGACGCGGTACGCGGACGAGATATACTTTCGATCGGTAGCGTAGTAGTATTGGTCTAGTAGTAGCGTCGTCGCAGTGAGAGGCGCGACTCTCGCAAGGGGTTTGTGTGCATTATATCGCGTGTGCGTGTGCGCGTGTGTGTGAACTGCACACCACGCCTCGCACGGCCGCCGACACGTGTACGTATAGGAGATTCGAGAGCACTGCGCGAGAGGTAAAGAGTTGCGCATACGTTATAGCCGCGTAGCAGCAGCAGCGAGAGAGAAAGAGAGAAAGAGAAAGAGAGCCGAGGCGAGTCACGGGGCCTATACCGATCGGACACTGTGTTGAACACGGCGGGCGTTAAATAGAGACTTCGTATTATATGGAGCGATGCGAATTAATTGGTAACGCGCTGTGCTCGGGGTTCTTTTCGCGTGCATATGCCTTTTACGAGCCGCAGGCTCGCGCGCGATCGTAACCCTATTTGCTTTATTGCGCTCGCTTAGGCTGTACGTATACTATACGTGCGAGCTTTAAGCGTTAGCGTTAGCCTGCGACTGCACGATCGCAGAAAGGGATATTGTTAACGATTCGATCGAGCGCGGCAAACTTCATTAATCGAGCTTTTTAACTGTCTGATGTGTATACAGTGCTTTTGGTTTTACGTGTCCATTTCCTTTTACATATATATATATATATATATATATGTACGCTCCGCGGCTTATCGGTGTGTTTTATCGAGAGCGCGCTACAGATAGATATCGTATATTTGCATTCGGTTTTTTTAATATGCCGCGCGGATTATGAATTATTTTTTATCTGATAATTGCTTCAGAAATGTGTTTGGAGATTTGCGAATAGATAAGTAAGGTTAATATTGTGAGAAAGTAGCAGAGCGGTTATAAATAATGGCTATATGTTAATTTTGCGGCTAAAGTGGGTAATTATTGTTTAGCGTTTTTTTTTTTTTTTTTTGTATATCAGCCTATTTGAACTTAACGCATTGTCTAAATGTTAAAATAAGGTTAAATGTTTAATTTAAGAATTTGCTATGTACGAATACGAATCGCGTGGCTTTGACAATGATTAATTGGAAAATTATAATCTCGAAAGAATTATGAAACATTTATAATGTGAAAATGTAAGATAAAACCGAAACCACGTTGAAACGTGAGATAATGAACTTTCAACTCCTAAAAACTGATTAAAAGTCTTATTTCATCGAAGTAAAAAAGAGCGGAGTGATTGATCTGAAATGAATTTGCTAGATTTCGCTGCTGCCCTTTCCTTCCGCGTTCACAATTGCATGTCACTTCATTATTTTCTGATAAAATCGCGATCGTATTGCGCGACTCTTATATACCAGCGTTCTTTACCATCTCTCGATCCGTTAGCACCGCCGCGACGCTCATTTTCAGTCTCTTTTTGGTCTTATAGCCAGCAAAATTGATTTCGCCATCCGCAATCAAAGTGCAAGGAGTACACTCACACACGTACACACATACATATATATGAGAGTCGCGCCGAGAAAGACTCGAGTGCCACATGTGGGTCAGTTCTGACTTCGCAACGCGCTCGAAAGCAACTGCGCACTGGAATTAAAGACTATCCGCGCGACGTATGTGTGTGTATGTGTCTCTGCTTTATTTACCAAATCAAGTTTATCCCGTTATTGCCCCTCTTTACTTGTACTCTCGACGATACTGTAATTTATATAAACGCGCTGACATTCTACAGGTACATTTTATATAATCGATTCGACATATGTTAATTGCCTGCATTATAACCTGTAATGGCAGTGTATACAGGTAACGGAAGAAAGTAAAAGTTGGGCGTGATTTTATATTATACTTTCTTCTGTTTCCAAGTATGAAACTTATTTTTATCGGTATATTTTTTTACGTTAATATAACGAATGACAAACTGTTCGCGCAATATAATACGGATTTTACAATGGAATAATTTGATTCTCAAATATAAAGACATGATTACCAGAATATGCAAAAAGCAGCATTTAATGATTATAAATTTGAGTGACCGCTTCAAATGACTTAATGAGTTGAGAATATAGTGGCTAAATCACGTCAGAGAGAGAGAGAGAGAGAGGAAACATAAAGCGCATGCAGTTCAAGTTTCCACATTATTACACCTCGCGTTTCTCGGTGTGTGCGCGGGTTGTGTTCCTTATTCGCGGGTATACCTGCAGTAGAAAACAGTCGAGAGTCTATGGTCGGACACTAATTTAATAAATGCAAATGCGCTTGGCCTGCAGAAACAAAATGCCATTTCCCCACACCGATAATATTTTTCGCGGAATCACATTCGTACGCTACAATAACTTTGACTTCCCTTTCTATTCGCTGCATATAGACACGAGCCGACATAAACAAACTATATACAACAGTAGTGAAACGAGAGACTCCCACTTTTTCCAAAAGCTCCATATTACGTATAAAGGTCAAGTATATATATTGCATCTGTATTTCCTCCCGTCGCGAAACACGCGTAGGGAAAAAGAATACCAATACACTGAGAAAAATGTTATAATAAATTTTATTATAACCTTAGCAGAAATTACTATAATACATAGCAGCGGTGAGACATACTTTCCACGTTATAAAAATTACTATGTTACATAGTAAATTTTAAATTTTATTCAACTGGATAAATTTAATGCTTGAGAGTCACATAAAAGAATTTCGTTATACTGTCTTATATATACTTTTACATATACAAGTTTTAACACACACTTAATGGT
>UELU01124091.1:0-10974 GCA_900490025.1 Megastigmus dorsalis
TGCTTATTGGATAAGTTGTAAAGATATTTATTGTTTTCAAATAATTGTTTTCAAATAATAACACAGTATAATACATGAATAATATATAAAATTTTTTAAATTAACTCTTCTCAAATCTGATTAAGGGGAAGTAGTAGCTTTCCCCTCCTCAGGCTGTTCAATGTATTTCTATGTTCCAGTTAATTTAAAAAACGATAAATCACATAAGCCCCATCTTGCACAAAATGCTTAATAGCAAAGAGCACTACGACGCTCAAGTCCAAATATTAATTTGCGTTGTAAATAGAAAAAGATATCAGCGAAAGAAAAAGCACGTTTGTCGCTACTGCACCCCCTTAAGGTATTGAAGAAGTTTATGAAACGTACAGAAACGCACAAAAACGTACAGAAACGTAACTAAATATACTACACTTAAGTATCGGTACCTTTCTGTACGTCTGTGTACATTTGCGTACGTTTCCGTACTATTTTGTACGTTTTAGTATATTTTCTAAATTAACTCTTGTCGAATCTGATTACGGTATTGAAGGAGTTTATAAAACGTACAGAAACGTACAAAAACGTACAGAAACGTAGACAACCGTACAAAAACGTACAGAGGCATACTAAAGCGTACAAAGCGTCCAAATTCGAGATGTACAGTACCGAACGGTACGTCTCTGTACGTTTCTATACATTTCCGTACGATTTTGTACGTTTTTTATTTCCAATAGGGAAGTTAACAAGCCTCTATATATCGTAATTATTATAAGTCTGATCTACGATGAATGATGTATTGTAAATTATGATTAATTTGTATTATTCTTTTTTGTACTTTCTGTCTACACTGGGTCAAGACGCCATCCGTAATACTAGGTTCAATTTAGAAAGCGGCGGGCCTTGCTCTTCCCTCCCTCACTCAAGGGAAAAACTCGTTGTACCCCGAATATACTCCAACTGACCCAACCCACCCACACCTATCCTCCCAACCATTCCCCCCCTCCCCTACCTCCTCTCCCCCTTCGCGCGCTGTACTGCATTTTACCCCCGCCACTTCCACTTCTTCTATCCCCCTCCATCGGTTTCTCCCTATTCCATATAATACTACTTTGCTAAATTTGAAAATTAAAATTCTTCAATCTATAAATACACTGACTTAGACACGGGGGTACCTGCCTCTGTTATAAAATTGGTGTAACTTGGTATCTTAATTATAGTCTCACTTTACTATAAATAAATTATAGCTAAATTTTAAACGTAAATACAAGCGTGAAGATCAAAATAAAGTCTCTTTATATATATATAAGCTACTTTTTTTATCATTCACTTAAAAAATATTTTATAAAAAGCAAAATTCTAGAGCTTGTAACGTATTTTTTAGCACAATCTGCGGTGATCAATCAATTTGTTAATTAACTTTAACGAAAATATTTACTCTTTTTTTCTCCAAAAATAATTTATATATATCGTTAAGGTAATAAATTATGTAGCGTTAATGGAATAATATTTATATATAGAGTGTCTTGCAATATCTGCACGTATATAGTGAAGCATAAAACTCCATCACGTCTTTTGTACGAATCGATGAATTCGTGTTGTTCTTAAAAATTATTCCAAGCAACTCCATGGCGATGTTCCCAATAATCAATATGTTCCCCCGTTGACATTCATTTTTATCTGCAGTTAGACTTATATTTTGTAGGCATTTCCAATCCGTTGTAGCTATTCTTCGCTCTGTCGTATAATGTGCTTCTCACTATCGGTTGACGAGAATGTGAGCATCACACGAATCGAAGTCGCCTGTACGTATGCGCACCTTCCGAGGTAGTGTGTGCGCAACACCAGCGAATAATCACCAGTATTCATATCCGTCGCTCCGCCGAAGCATCGGCCTTTCATTCAGAAAAAAACAAAGTGATATGGCAGATCAAAAGGAAACGACAAAGGACTCCACACCAGACGACGATGAGGATTTGAGAATTTTTGAGACGCTGTGCATTTCTTCAACAGATAAGGTCTCGCTATAATTTGAGAAATAAGCAAAAGGATCTTGAAGAAGAAGCTCTGTTACACAGTTTGTTTCTTTAGTCACGTGCTGCACCATTGTTTTCTTGTACTTAGAGCCACAAACTCTGCACACTTTGCTTAAACAACAATACAGCCTATGCTAAATTTTGTCAATTAAATTAATATTAATTTAGAATTGATCAAATGCTGCAGAGACTGTTGTAACAATAATTAATATTTGCCGTATATATATGTATGTATCTTAATATCGTTTGAGTATTTCTATACTTGATTAATAAGCTATGCAAAAAGACTTTAATTGAAAAATTCAGGACATCCGCAGTAATACTCACAATCACACTATTTCCTGCAGCAATAATTATTATGCGATGAGAATAATAATATTCTGTCAAAATGATATATGTACACAGAAGATGTACATGCAAATTATTGTATTGTAAAATATTTTTAAGTTAAAAATAATTATTGAATAAAATATAAAATTGTGTACAAGCCAAACATGAAAATTATAATTATGAAAATCAAACATGTAAATAGTAGTAGCAGATGGTAAAACAGAATAGTTAAAATTGTACTTTGTCGTATTAAAATTAGTATTGTTCGATTTCATAAAATAAACTTTCAACTTATCAAAAAAATTTATCATAAAAAATTTATTATAAAAATGTGCTTCCTGCTTTACCTTCATGAAGCACATTTGTTGCGTATGCGATAGTATTGACCTGCTGAAGAACACAGGACAGCGTTGCCATAGTTTTATTCAGGATCGATTGTGCTTACAGTTACTTGTTTCACTGGTGAACGGTGCCCTTTTAAATTGTTATTATTATCATTGTCCTTGTCATTGTTATTATGTAGATTTATTTTTAAGAAAATCTTAATTATAAAATCAATAATAAAATGGATATCATAGTACATAATGTGAGAAGGTCCTAAAGTCAAAGATAATGAATTAAAAATTGAATTAAACTAGCCTTTTACATGTAATGTAATATGTTCTCTAATTATCATATTTTAAATTCAATTAGATAATGAATAAATTAAATAAACTCTAGGCTTTTATACTTAATAATCCAACTCTCCCAAGCTGAGCATTTTAACGTAAAAAATATAATATTCTCTAATTATATTTTAAAATATATCATACTTTAGATTCTACTAGATAGTGAATAAAATAAGTAAAACCAATAACCTGATTCTCTGAGATCATAATATTTTAAATAAAAAAAAGATTCTCTGACTGTCAATTTTTAAACACATTTGTATTGGGTGTAAAAACTTATTCATTATCTATAATAGTTGAATTTAAAATAACTAGCGGAAAACCTTTTTACCTTAATTATTTAATCAAATTGCGTTTAGAAGCTCACGGAGAATATTTTTTCATGTCAAAATATCCAACTCTCAGGTTATTGGGTGTAAAAGCCAAGAGTTTAATTCATTTGTTTATCTGTTTGCGTTTAAAAGCTGACAGAATATATTTTTATGTTAAAATGTTGCATCCGGTTATTGAGTATAAAAGCTTAGGATTTAGTTACTTGGTACCTGACTGCCACTTTTCTTAGCTAGATCATTTGCTGATACGCTCTGAAGAATATAATATGCACATATATAAGTACAGCGAATTTTATAAACAGGGGAATGAGGGGAATGATCTGATTATAAGATAGAATAGAGGATTTTTAAAAAAAGGGGGAAATAAGGGTAAAAGGAAAAACTCTTGCACCCCTGTATAACCTGTCTAAATAGACAATAATAAGGAGGGCATGTATGGTTTTTCAATAATTTGTTATAATAAATTCATGAATTATTAAAATTACGTACATCTCTTTAGTAATGTTTAGAATAAATTAATTTTGTCAGTCAATTAATCGAATCGATTACTAATCGCAAATCAAGAAGAATGCTGATCGATCGCCTGGTAAAGTTACCCTGAATCTCGTGGAGAGCTCGTTTTTAGACTACATGTTTATAGAGTCCTGTGAAATATTGCTGTGTACATGCTTAAACATACATACTAACATGAGGCTGTTCGTGCATTGTACGATTCGTCGGTCACGTAAACCATTGGCCTGGGAAGCCTACAGCTTTAGCTGCACTTTTGATCCTTCGCTCCAGTATAATGCTCGAAAAAGAATTTGTGCGCTCGCAAATGTCGCCCTCGGCGTTTCGCGACTTTTCGAACGTTTCATATTCGCCGCTAATCGATTCAGTGTCTTTTAGGCTGCAGCACGAGTAGCTGTCTTATTTCTTCTTAGCAAGTTTTGTATTTTCTTAAAAACAATATATTTAAATTTATTTATTTGTTTTAAGTTCTGCACATAATAGTTAAAATTTAATGTCGTACAAGCGAAGCTTTAAATTTTCAAGAGAAAAGAAGAAGCCATCTCGACAAAGCGATATGTAATGTATCATTTTTATAACAATACTTCAATGGAGTTAAACTAATAAGAAAAATCATAATGTTTTATTAAATTAATAGCTTATTACATTAATATATATATGTATATTGTAAGTGAATTGTAACAAATAATAACTTGTAATTTTTTTCACTTATATGTTCTACTTGTATTAGTCCTAATATAATGTTCATATACTTTTTTCATCATCAAAGAAATAAAAGAAGTTTTATGCGAATTAAGTTTAAAGCTCGGAATACATTACGCTACGAGTGTGCAAAGAAGGTAATTTCCGCATGAGTCGGGTTTGCCGTTCGAGCAAAGCAAGTAAAGAAAAGTGCGAGAATTATCTTTGCTAGGGTTGGATTAACAGCTCTATAATCCCGGGCCCCACAAAACTGGAGACCCATGAACATAACAAATAGGTGCCACAAAACAAAAATATTTGTCAAAATTACTTGATTCAAAAAATGCAATTGAAGACAATACTGCTATATTTTAAATTCAACTAGATAAAAAATAAATTACGTGTGCGCTGGCTCTTACACCTGTTAAGCGGAATCTCGATTTACCCTGGGCTTTTACACCTAAGAATCCGATGCTCTCGAGTTGAGTATTTTCTATTAATTTTCATACAATAAATTATACTTTAAAAGTATTTGAAAATACAAATAAAATGAGATATTAAATATCAATTTCTATCAAATCATTATTGAAATAGAAATATTTTTAAAAAATCTTAAAAATCAGAAAAATTGAAATACCTTCAAAACTTATTAACCAAATATATATAAAAAATATATAGGTCTCAAGAAACAAAAATACTATTTAGATATAAAGTTTTAAAAACGTTTGAGCAGTTTTACACCCGTTATCGAATCTGATAGAAAACCGATTTTTTTCATAAAATTGTTAATTTCTCAAAAATACAAAATAATAATTCCTAAAAATTTAACAGATTCATGCTAACAATAATCTATAAAATTGAGTAATATTTCGTAATGATTAATCAAGAAATTATAAAGTTATAACCAGTTTCAAAAAATGATACTTCTAATTGTAGGTAATTTAATGCTCTTTTATAAGGACGCATATTATAAGTTTATTAAACATTAAACTTCCCTTAAAAAAAAGTTAAAAATCTAAAAACCAAAAAGTAATTTCCTTAAATTAAACAAAAGAGAATCAATGAGTCTTAAAATTTATTTTTCGGGCATCATGCAACAAAAAAAACGAGTAAAACAAATATTTATATTTTGAAATTTGTACATGATGCATTCTCGAGATACAAAGACATACATACACACATACGCGCACACACAGAATCGAAAAATAATTTCTCCAAACTACTAAATTTTTGTTCCAAAAGTCTTACAAAATGTTTTTATGCATTTATGAAAAAAAAAAAATTCTCACTGATACAAAACTTCCTCTCTGAGGAAGCAATAATAAAATATTAACTATTACATATGCATAAGTGTATGCTAACTGACGAATATCTGTGGGATGTAATCCTAACTCATTCTTTCTAGCTCTGGATTTAACACTTGCTTCCCATCACTTCGATTAATAGCACTTTTACTCGCTTCAACATCAACACCTTTATACTTGTTTACGTAATAAGACCGCGCTCTAGATGAATGCTATATACGTACTGAGATTGGACCATTCTATAAGATAATTTTTTAATCTTTACATTTTGCAGATACCATTTTGTAACCTTCCTGCACTATAGCATTTTCTTTGAAACACATATATGGCAAGAAAAATCGATTCTCAGATATCTACTAATTTCTAACTCTGACTATTTTACAGAGTAAGTCTTTAGCTTTTATTTCCATGTTACTGAGCCATTCAAATTGTTTCGTTCAAAAGTTAGAAGCAAAAATATACTGATAAAAATACTTCGATGCGACTAGATAACTCGTCAGTTGGCGCAGGCGGGTAATCATCTCTACTTCTATTTGGTTTTCAAAAGTACGACGTTCGAAACATCAGTACCTATCATGCCAGGTTAGCCACAATGTCAGTTTCTAAACCCAATTTGGTAAAATAATTAAGGTAATAAAACAAAGCTCTCGATAGTTACTCTCAATACAATTGCGTTTAAAAGTTGAGAATCAGAGAATCTTTTTTTGATGTTAAAATATTATGAACACAGAGAATTGGGTTATTGGGTCGAAAAGTCTAGGCTTTACTTATTTTATTCACTATCTAGTAGAATCTAAAGTATGATATATTTTAAAATATAATTAGAGAACATATTTTTTACTTAAAAATTCTCAATTTGGGAGAGTTGGATTATTAAGTGTAAAAGCTCGTGTAAAAGCCTAGAGTTTAATTAATTTTTTTCATCTAATTGCATATATTTAAAAGCTGAAACATTTAAGAAATGTATGCTCTAAAACGCCTCACATGTTCAAGTTCGTCCCAACGTAGAAAAATATCTTTACTAGTTACTATAATCAATTTATTTTGTATACTTATTGTATCGAATAATATTTGAAATTCACTGTTTAATACGCTTTTAAATTCGTAGATATTTATTAAATTAAAACTATACCTGCTTATATTTCAGCCGAAAAAAACTGAAGCCATAAATATTTTTTGAAAATGTTCAAAATTAGAAACACAGTCAAAACAATTTTAAAATTTTACCTTGTATTGTTTATAAAATAATATTAATTTTATTTTTTTCGTATTCTGTGTAAAAAATATGAACTTTTCATATAAGCCTAATGTGCAGGACGGCTAGGTATAATAAATAACTATATATGAAACGGTTATATATTTTTAATACTCTAAATTAATAGAATAATTAGAGAAAGCAATAAGATACACTTTAGTTTCATATCATCAAATTGATAACTGTTACAAAAATAAAACTTATTTAAATATGAAAATTTGATATTAATTGACGATAAAAATAATCTGAGTCCGGAAATGGATTCTACCCCGAAAAGTACTAAAGAAAACGACTTTCTGTTTATCGATTTAATGATTTATTTATTTTTGGCAAAGTAATAAACAATTGGATTCAGTGGTACCTCTGGAGCAGTAACAACAGTCCATTTCGCTAACTGTTTCTTACTCTACCATTTTATGAAAAAATCAATAAATTGATAGTCAATCACCAAACTGCAGACTTTTAATTAATTTTAATGAGACGCAGTGACATCTAATTTTTATAATAACTATATGAAATATCTATATTTTCTACATCAGTAAAATAAAATAAGCTGCAACTAAACATTATGTCTCTATCCTATATTTGTTTTATGACCATTTGAAATAGTTTCATTTTTGTCAGCGTACATTAACCCGTTTCGGATATTTTTTAATACAAACTTCCTAGCAAAATTTCGATATAATACGATCTTAAGTATAATGTGATCTTAGCTATCAGCTGGTTGTACTTTAAACTCTTTTGAAACCATCAAAAGCAAGCATACAACATTCGTTGATAGAGTAATTTTTTAAAACAAATGCTCTGAGCCAAAATATTTAAAAATTAAATTTTAGGTTGAAATCGAAGGCAGCATGATACACGATGTGACTACTAATTTAAGAAGCGAATTAGCAGCTCTGGAATATAAACGCGATAAGTTGACTTCTGAGGTATGAGTATTTTAGATTGATTCGTAAGGAAAATAATGCACTTGATAAGCCTATAAATGTATAACTTGCATCTTGGGCAGCTACAAGAAATGAAAAGCACACTGAGATCTCGTGATGCAAGAGTACTGGAGCTCCAGCTTGAAGCGGATCAACTGCGGGAGCAGGCTGCCAGACAAAATGCAATTGTTTGCAGTCTTAAAAAACGGATACAGGTACTATATTTGAAATTGCATATATTTCCATTTTGAATATAATTATTTATTTAAAATGAAACACTTATGAAAAAAAAGTTTTTCTTTCTTTGTAATTAAGATTCACATATTAAAACGCAAATTAAAATAAGTTTAACATTGCAAATACGTATAATAGTTTATATTCAGAGGGATGTACGGGGATTAACTTTCAGAGATACAGAAAGATTCAATAATGCTCTTGAATTATACGCAATCTTCTACCAACTGCTAATATCAATTGCCAATGTTATTATTCGTAAAGAAAACAAATCTGTAACTTTCATTTCAGGAATTGGAAGAGCGAGAAAGAGGATTATATGCGGCACAAGGAAAAAGTGAAATTATTATTCAAGGGTTACAGCGTGACATTAAATACCACGAGGAAAAAAGTAGAGAATGTGAAAAAAAAATGCGGCACTTAGAACATACTATTGCTGAAGAAACTCAACTTAAAGAAAGAGCCCGACTAAATCTTCAGGTTCTTACGCATTATTCAATATGAACTTTAAACTGATGTTTAAATTGTCATTGTGTCGATCTGATCAAAATAATAATGTTTACAAAAAAATATTCAAAACAATGATATTGATAATCATAATTAAATTAGAAAGCGTAAAAATGTAATTCGCGAATTTTCTCTTGTAAAAAAGTGACAATTATAGAAGAAGGGGAATCAAAACAAAAACCTATGCGATTGGTTATTCAATTTAGGCGCGAAATATGAAAAGGTTTAAATTTTGCAAATCCAATAATTATAGGATGAAAATTATGATAACTGAATATTTGAGTTTAGCCACGACCTATACACTGAAGTACCTTACATTTTCGTCATTCACAAAAATGTCGAAATTTAAAAGTCACATGTCACATTTTAGTATAAAGCAAATTTCTATTACGATAAAAATTAATTACTGAAGGGAATGGGCTACGGTCGGAAAGATTCCTACTTGTATAAGATATATTTAATTTAATTTTCTATGTATCTTATTATATTGATTCCTCAGACAGGATGCTTTGTATAGATGAAAAAAAATAGTCAATTTTTGTTCTAATGATGTTAAATAATGCTTAAAAACATTTGTTAACATCATTCGAAACAAAATTGACTATTTTTGAGTATGTGTATCTGTGTGTGTATCCATTTATATAAATATGTGTGTATATAAATTTATTTAAACGAACATACATAATTCTTTCATAAATTTGAGTTAATATATTAATTTATATAACAATATCTTAAACTTTGGCGCCAATCAAAACTTATATCTACCAAATAAATTGTGTCTTTATTGTTATTGTACTTGAGTGCTATATATTTTTTCCAAACATTTGATCAATAAGTTTTGAAGAGAAAGAAAAGTTTGATGGGTTTAGATGTGTGGCATCTCATTTTATTTATATTTTCAAATACTAGCAAAATGGAATTTTTTAAATTATAATTCTTCAATTTCTGATAAATTAACATTTGTTTAAAAAGGATGTACCAAAATAAGCATAATATGCAATTGACTCTGTCTTGAAATTTATTCATTCAATACTCCAATTAAAGCTGTTCAAAAGTATGGTGCTTCTGTGCAAAATTTTAAATCCCTAGCTCTATCGTTTAGATTAACTATGGCCAAAAATATAATTTTCAGCGTATTTTTTTTCGCGTACGAAAGCATTTACGAACTTGAAAAAAATTTTTGATGATGCACTTTCATGTGGGGAATAAAGTATATTTTTTCAATAGATCATCATCAAACCTGCTTTAAAAAATGTTCCTAAAAATTTTGACATTGCATTTATATCAATTTAGGGGTGTACTAACCTAAAACAAATTTTTTTATTCGACTTTGAAATACATTTTTATACAAAATTATACTAGATTAGATAGCAGTTTTGAGGTGCGTCACATGTTAAATCAATCATAAAGATTAAGGGGATGCCGGAGTCGCCTGTTTTACCGATATTAGGTTTTTCAAACTTTTCTCTTGAACAAATTAACCAATTCACTTGAAACTTTTAGAGATGATAGAATGCTCATAAATAGAACGCACTCAGCCCAGAAATTTCCGAAAACTAAAATAATATAGAAGCTAGAGAAGAAAATACCAAATTTTTACTGATTTCAATTCAATCCAAGAGGATGGCATGATTCTGACTTTGCAATTACATTTCAAATTAAAAATATTATAATTACACAATTTATTGGTAATTTTAGGGCTGAGCGCGCTTCAATTATGATCATTCTATCATCTAAAATTTCAAGTCAATTGGTTAATTTGTTAAAGAGAAAAGTTTGAAAAACCTTGTGGGTATTTCGATGTAGTAAGGGCGGGAAATTTAAATTTTTAGTGACTCCGACGTCCCCTTAAAGGATAAAAATTACAATTTATTCATCGTCGAATAAGAAAGAATATAATATTAAGACCAAATAGAAATATTATTTCGAATTAATATTAGAATTGATCATAAAATTCCCTCAAATTTTTTCAGAATTTTTGGAGATGATTTTGGAAAATTGTATATTCCAAATTTTCTTAAAACTCAAAAATTTTCTATAAAAATTCTGAAAAAATTTGAGGATATTCTATGATCAATTTTAAGATATTTTTGTTCCATAAACTTTTTCTCTAAACTCAATAGTTTCCAAGAAAAAAAATGAATTATATTTTTAATGATTTTTTTTCGATTTGGCCGCCATTTTGTTGGAAGGAGTGGTTCAAAAGTTCCAC
>UELU01124233.1:0-23718 GCA_900490025.1 Megastigmus dorsalis
TTATAAAGAATTACGAACAACCGTGCTCTTGTGATGCACAATTTAGCTTGGAAATTATATTATTTTTCTATTATGTTAATAAAAAGTTATTAAACAACCGTGCCTTTGCACGATTCAGCTTTAAAATAATAACCTACCTTTATTTTATCTTATATATATTACGAAACAACCGTGCTTTTGTGATGCACAATTTAGCTTGTAAATTATATTATTTTTCTATTATATTAATAAAAAGTTATGAAACAACCGTGACCTTGTGATGCACGATTTAGCTTTAAATTGCAATATATTCATTAATTTAATAAAGAAATGAAGCAACCGTGCCTTTGCAATGCACGATTTAACTTTTTAAATTAAAAATTTAACTTTACTCTTAAGAGAATGGGTAAAGAAATAAATGATAAATCGAATTTAAAAACTTACTTTTTGTTTATTCGGTTGATGCTCGAAAATTTTTAAATAAAGGAAAACTGTTAAATTGGAATCGCGGTTTTATAATCGTCGCACTATTCTCAGTTTGGACTGCTTGCAGATGCTGTGTCGATGAAATGTTGCTGCGTTGTTGGTGAGTTTAATCGATATTGATTAATGATCTAATCAAAAGCGCGCATGGTAATTTATTTACCATATGATCAAGTTTTAAAATTTTCCTAAAGGAGCGCACGACGTTACATTGATCCTAAGTTTTACAGTATCTTTTACTGTACCTTAATTAATTTTTCTCAAATTTTCAAAAATAATTCAAGACTTTAGATTTGGTATACAACTAACTACCTTAATTCTTTATTTCTATAAATTATAAGAATTACTATACTGAGATCAGAAAATTACGTAAATTTACAGTCTGCATGTGATAGAATTACTATATTTTCTGGTAGAATTTCAAAGACTATTTATAAAATTTACTGGACGACTTCTTTCCGTGTATGTAAATACTTACGGTTAAAAAATGTGTTTAATGAAAATTCGTAATTTATCTTATTATCTTGCTATTTTTGAATGAGAACTATGTTTCTGATACGTAAATATCTAAATGTTTTCTGACTAAATTGAAGTAAGATAAAACTATCATTATCGAACAAGTTTTTTGTTTCTTTCTTGTTGGCGCCAGACTGTAAGTAAATGATAATAATCATTATTTTGACTGGCAGAACTTTAAAAAAATTGATAAATAATGCAGTGAAAAAATATTTCTTGAATGATGTTTATCAGAAATTTTTCTTTTAACAAATATTCCTCAACAGCAATTGACAAATAAATTGCACAAATATGCAATAACTTTTTTTTTAATTTTCAATCCCTCTTCATAGCGGTTAATATAGCTGTTTATAAACATATACATAAGTGGCGCGAAAAAAAAGAAAGATTTAGAAAATAATGCTGGCGCCCTTTGCGTCGTAACCCAATAATCCTCGCCGTAAAAAGATGGGAAACCGCAATAATATAAGTTGTAAGCCGCGAAAAATGCGGGAGGACTAAGAAAAGTCTCAAAGTTTCTCGTATACTCCTTCTCCAGTAATGCAAGAGGGCAGTACACTTATATTATCTCAGTTGTAAAATAAGAAATGCATAGACTACGCATACCACATCCAGTTATGTATCGAATAAAAATTCTGTATAGAATAGTTACTTACCAAAAATATTCGTATCTCGTTTTTTACCTCGATGTAATATACAAAACGCTTTTTTAAATGTATAAACTAAGATAAAGACCTATTCTAACGAGTAGCGAATGTTTTCAATATTTACGATGCGGTGCAAATCAATTTTATGGCATAGCATAGGTCGTCTATGCTACTATCATTCTGATGCATCCGCATTGTTCTATTCATATAGTATGACTTGCATTTAACGCAAAGCAAGTCAATATTAATTAACCAAATTAATAAACAGAGTGACAAATAAGAGAGCTGCCGCACTCTAATCAATAAGTTTGGTAGATAAGAGTTCATATTGTGACATTAACGTGGTCAAAGAGCTATAACACGAGACACAGATAGAATTCAATCTTTATAGTATAATAAGCTAAGATATATATATTATATTATAGGGATATATACTGTATATTATATTATACTGTAGATTGAATTATATGTATATATATATATATATATATGTATAAGAAAGCAGCGAAGTGCGAAACTCACCGTCATGCGAGTCGTAGAGATAGATGATTTTCTTCCATCCATAATGTCGCACTGTGTCGATGAGGGCATGATGGTAATCCGGCCGCATGCTTATGGCGAAGTCGACAAAGCCGGACGAGGGCGTGAGTACCTGGGAACACAGGAAGCAGAGAGCCCCAGCGTTACAGACAACTCCATAGCTGATAATCTCTATCCCCAGATTTTCCTCTTCGCTACGCCTAGTTTAGCTCTCTAATCCCGACGCCTCGCGGAACGTAGCAGCAGCAGCAGGGCAGCATCCGCACAAGTGAATGCTAAACACCTATACACACACCTACTACTGTGTTTATTGCGCCGCGAGATAGATTAAGGAACTTTGCGGGGACGCGGCGGCTGCTGCAGGTTGCAAGAATGAGATCGCAAAATGTCGCGCGCGAGATAAGCCTTTGTACGGTGAGGGTCTGCTGCCATGGTTGGGACCGCTATGGGCTGGGATGGGCCGAAGTATCGCGAGGACGTGTTGCTGGGCGAGCGAGAGAGGATTTTGAGGAGGAGCTACTATGTACCCGGCGAATTAATCGAGCGATTCTCGCGGTGGCGACGTTGATGGCTTGTTTGCTTATACCCAGCAGGAGTAACCTCGCGGGATTGTTGGTTTTTCTGCCACGGGATGTTTGATTGATGCGCCTGCTGTGGCTGTCGTTTGCCCTTATAACGGGCGGTTGTGGCGGACTTTTTTTTTACTTCGGGGTCACAGCATGCACTACGAAGCTGCGAGATGAGCGCAAGGGATTATCCGAGGGATTATCTCGTTTTATTTCTTTTTAAGATTAACAATTTATAATTTTTTACGAGGAGAAGCTATTCGTTTATCCTTATTTCATTTAATTTATCACGTTTCTTACTGTTTTAAATCAGATTTAGTCATAGAAGTTCGCAAAAATGACTGACTCTGTGTGTAATAAAAGAGCATTGTTCCATTCAAATTATTTTCAGTCGCAATCAAAGAAACATTGAAAAAGATTAAAGCTGACTCGTTTCTAATACAAAGTGAAGTGAGAAATGTTATATTCATGGAATTTTATACACAAGCTGTTCTGAAAAGACTTATACTGGGTACATTACCGTTAGAGTTTATTATTAGCGCAAGCATTACGTACCGTTGAACGCAATTACTCCTGGAAGCGATAAGCAATACTGAATAAAAATTTTAAAATGAGCCTACATTAAACCGAAGTGCGTCCAAGACCAACTAAGAAATTTAGATTTCTCGCATTGTCGTTAGACCAAGATCCGTCGCTAGCGTCACAAGCCTTCCCTGCACGAGCCAAGGATATATGCGAACATTTGCAATCGCGATTTCCCACGGATTAGCTCGTGTATATACATATACATATACTCAGTACTGAGTATATATGTATACTCTCTCTCGCATCAGTCAGTCTCTAAGCGATAAGGGCCTCGATGCCGCGCGCCTCATGAACACACCTATTGCGACTGCAATTACAATTGCTCGCTGCAAGTACAAAATGTTTTCCGAGAAGTAAAGAGTATAGTTGACTCGCAAGTCGATCATTGTCATTGCATATTTGTGCATTGCGGAATGCCCGTTTCATGCAGTCGCAAAAGTGTCTCATCTTGCACATAATGCTATATTAAATTTCGTTGTAAGTATAAAAAAATATATCAGACAAAGGAAAAGCACGCATCTATATTTACCGCATAATCTCTTTAAATTCCGAACTTTAAAAACTTGGGTAAAACAGTCGCAACGGCTCGTAGCTCGCCTCTTTTTACTTTACTTAATTAGGTTCCCGGGTTTCGCGGGGGAGTCGCGTGCGCACGGAGGGGTGTCATGTCGTCCGGCCCGGTTAAAGTTGCTCGGTATACGCGCGTCGCAAAAGAGATGCAAATTTTATACGGCCGGCGCCGCAGCTCCTTTAATGTATTTTGAAACATCATCGGAAGGATGAAAAATTAATATTCGTCGGGGCTCTGGCCGCGCAGCGAGTTTTTGGTCTCCTTCGCGGTCATTTAATAGCTGCGCGTGATGCCGCCGCCGCCGCTTTGCTCTCGCGGAAAAACGACTACACGCACTGTAGAGAATCTCTGCAATCCTTAGGAATCGCGCGGCACGACACCTGCGATGCTTCTTAAACGATTTAACTGCGTTTGGTGTGCCGCTGCCGCTGCTGGCCGCTGCTACTGCTCGTGTCTTGCACTGAGTAATCGTCGTTGTGCACTGCAGGCGTACAATCGCGAGCGTAACAAGAAATGCATGCGTCATTAAGCCCGCGATGACAAAAGCTGTAAATTTCTATTATCCTTTTTTATTTTTGTAATAATTTTTATATTTACCGTGCACTCGCGTGCTCAATTTGTCTCGTTTTCTTTTTCTTTTTCCTTTTATAAGGTGTACTATGTGCGCACACGCGAGCACGCGCGCCTTCGCGTTATTTCTTTTTATTGGCGAAGGTTATTGTGATTAGAAGAGTAAGAATCAGTTTTGCATGTTTAAGCATGTAAAACATTTACAATTATACGTTTGCATCGCGTGCGCTTCACCCGTGATTTTAATCGTTCGCGCGCAATTTGACCGGCATAATGAGAATTTTATGCTTTTATCGAGGATCGGCGCTTTTTTTATTTACTTATAATAATTATATTTTAATATTAATGATCGATATTGCACTGGATGAAAAGTTTTATAATTAATTAGAGGTTGTGTAATTCCAACACAATTCGTGGTGTGATGCTCGTGTGCGTTGCTCAGATTCAATTAAGAAGCCATTGGGAATCGTTCAACTATAATAAAACCAATCATAATTTATACTTAAACCGTAATAAAACCTTTATTTTAAACAGTTCGTTATTTTTAAAGATAGCAATCAATATGCGCGAGATAAAAACTGAGTAATTGTATTATTAATAATGAAGAGACTTTTAAGATCAGCTAGCAATGTTTCATTAACGTTGCATCATTTCAGTAAGCATTAAAAAAAATGTTTTCGGCCCTGCATTATTTTTCATCATTAATGAATATAAATAGCCTGCAGCAAACTGTAAATAATCCATTTAAAATTGACGTAGAACAAAATTTTACTTTCATGAACTAAAGTAAAAATTAAAAAGCGCATTTCCATTCACTTTTCAAACTGCAGATAAGCAATTTTATTGTATTGTAAATAATTCAATAAATGTAAAACTAGGAATACTATTTGAATTTGTTCTAAACCACCTAAGCTTTTACGGACTTCGTTTTTGGAATTCAAATTATTTTTATATTTTAAACAAAACATATTATTTATATACATTCACAGTTCTTATAGTGTTATCTATTGGGTCTGCCCTTTATTATTTGTCGTTGTTCTTTATTCATAGTTTGATACAAAGATCGTAATGCATAAAAAAACATAAATTTAAATGTATTTGATTCCTGAAACTGCGAGAAAAGTTAAAAAATGCAGTCAATCCTTGGAATTTTTAGAGTTTATATATTCTTTTATTTCATTTTTTCAAGTCGTTGTACACTTACGAAATCAAAAATCAGTTTGTGTTTTCTTAAATGATCAAAATCTTGAGACGTAGGAGTAATATAGCATACGGAATATATAGAATTTCAAAATCTAATTTCAATTTTAGATCGTACGACATTTACTTTTTTTGCAAAACTTGTCACATTGCAGACATTACCGATTGTAAACAGGTCATTATTTTCGTTCAATTCTAATAGACACTCTTAATCATATAAAAAAAACCGCTGCATAATAACTAAGTATTACCGTCTATCATAAATTATGTGTAATCTAAAAATCACAAGTAACTTATGTACATTTTCGAGCGTTTCATTTCCTCAAAAATCCGTAAATCAAATTAAAAAAATCCGTCCCTAGAACTTTTTCAAAGTATATCTTGCAGCTCAAATAATATAATGATCACTTAAATTCGCAACAGCCGCACTAATCTGCTTATAGACTCCACATTGACCAAAATATATAAATGAAATATATCTCACCTTTTCCGGGAACCAGGGAGTGACGAATGGCATCTGAAAGGTGTTGCTATAGGAGTGTAGAATGTCGAAGGAGTCTGGATTCACGGCGCCGATCATGGAGTAAACACCACTGGCAAACCGGTTGCATACTGTAACACAAGAACCAGAGGAAAAAAGTCAGAGCGCGTAAATTCCCAGGCAATTAAAGCTTCGCCAAGAGAAAAAATATATACACGCTCGCTGGAGCCCCCCCCCCCTCCCAAAGTACAGAATGTCGCAAAAAGAGAGGAGGTAACGCAACAGCTCGTAGACACTTAAAAAGAAGGAAGAGTTGGTGGCTGCGAGAAGGGGAGAGAGAGAGGAAGTACACGAGGGCTAAAGTGCGTCGCAAATTAGCATGACAAAGGCAGGGTGGTCTCGACTTCCATACGCGACTAAATTGCATCTCCAGGTATAAATTTTTTCCTTTTTATTTTGCCGCCCCTAGGCTCTTTTCAGCAAGCCTCCAGCTCGCGCATACACACACACACACGCGCGCGCGCGCTTGCACAGGCACATGCAGTAAGCGAAACTGTTGGGGCTACACACCGTGGAACGATATCCAGCACACATATACAGAGGCCGGGTTATAGCATAAGCAGATTATTATATTGCACAGTGGCTCGTTCCACTATACTATTATACTACCACCACTATTGCCGTCTTGTGTATGCCATTGCCTTCCTTTCTTTTTTTTCTCCTCTATAGCCCCTGTCAGATTTATTTATTTTATCTTCTTCTTCCTCCACCTACTCTCTCTTCTCTTCACTTTTTCCTCTTTCTTTTTTTTTGTTCTTTCTTTCTTTTTTTTGTACTTTAACTACGAGCGAGCACTCGTTTTTTCTTTTCTTTTCCACTACTTTCGAGGAAAATACGCGCGGCGCGTAAACAACGAGCACGAGTGACGCGCGCGCGTCTCTCCGATACCGTGCAGTAGTGCCGTTCTCCAAGAGTGCAAAGTGTCACGTGTCAGCTGTATACATATACACACGGGCCTTTTATTCTCTTCGCTTTTTCGCTCGTGACTAATGTTATATCCTTTATAAACATCAATTTTAAACGCTTTACCGCCTCTAGCGCGCCTCTAGCCTTATGAGTTTCGCTGATTCTTTTTAAATGTGTATGTGGTCCCTTTGAAATTCCCCTTGGTTTTGTCGTGTGCAGGTACTTATATTTTTTTTTATTGTCTATTGTTGTTGCGTAACGCGGCTGTTTCATGGAAGTCGTTTTGATAAGGAAGTAGTTAAAAAAGAATCGTTATGGTCGATAGCGTCTGTTTATTCATTAAAAAAAGATCCACGCGGAGCGGTAAATAGTATCCACGTCATAAACATTTTATGATGTACCACTACACTATTTCTTTTTTCTTCTTTGCGGTGATCGATCGAAACGATTGATGTGCTGCAGTTACTCCTTATTCATCAGCAATTAGCTTCTGCATAATCTAATATTAGCGTAATATAAATCTATCTAGCATTCAAGAAGTACAGATTTTTACAGACCTTGAAATAATAAATTGCACTGTAAGTGAATAATACTGATATTGATATTTTTCAATCCATTGGCGCAATATATTTAGTTTACAATTTTGATATTGTTTATTTAAATATCTATATTTTGACGCGTTAAATATTGTACATCGATATTTCAATAGAGAAACCTAATATTATCAATAACGAATGAAAAATATAATTTTTCTAAAAGATAGAACAGTTATAAAAAAAATCATAACTATCCCTTTTATATACATCTCGTTGGTAAAAATTTCTATTTACGAAATGCTTAAATAATATCCTTGACAAAATGATTTCGGAACTAGCTGCAGGGACTAAAGTAAAAGATAATTTCACAACTAACAAAATTAACCTAATTTAATTGAGAGCCAGACTCTAATTGTTTTAATTTTTTGGATTAAACTAATTTGTGAAAAAGCCTTAATAATACCCTTTGTACATTTTGAGTAAAAAGTTGAGTAAAAATACTTTTACACATATTTTTATAACAAAGTATAAAATTAAAGTCACACAAAAAGACATTAAATTAGACTGTATTATTTTCATAACTAATTTGAATTTCAACACTTTTGAAAATGCTGAGTCACGCTGAGTAGTTTGTTTCATATTATCTTATAAATTACCAACACAGTTCCTATTGAAACTTTTAATTCCGTACTATTTATATATATTTTACCCCTAAAAAGGAAGTTGTAAGGCATGTTGCTTATAAGTTGGTGTTGAACATCAATAATCATGAAAGTCTGTTCGATTCATCTGTAACTACTTATAAGACGGTACCTTTATTCTTACATTCATGGGTTCAACCGATGAGTTCTAAATTAATCAAATTAAAGCGGAATAGTGGTACTTTTTTGTCTATTGCGTGGGACTGTAAGTGTCTATTATTTCTGCATAAATTATTGCCGTTATGAATCAACTAATTATAGATATAAGTTTTAAAATATCTCATTTTATAATAAGAAAAGAGAACAGCAGCAGGTAAGATGGAATATCAGAAAAGTAAAAGGACTGTGCATTATGAGAAAGAGAGGGAGTAGGGAAAATAAATTCTACAAGAAAGGCATTCAGTTAACATAAGTAGCCGTGATTGCTCGGTTTCTTCGTCCACTCACTGAATTCCCTTTTTTAATTCAACTAGCCCCGACTTTATTTACTTCCGCGCTTAATAATAGCGGACGAGTCTTAACTGGCCCCTCGCGAGGCGTAAAAAAACCGAATTAGGCGCGATTCAATTAAGCTCGTGAAACTCCTTAACAAAATCAGGCCGCTAAGAAGGAAGTAGAGAAAAAGCGCGAGCACGAGAGAAAGAGAGAGAGAGAGAGAGAGAGAGTAAAATAGAACCAACGCGCGGGCGTGAAAACTCGTCTACCTCTCCCCCTTTTCACCCCCTCCAGAGACCGAACAGAGGCATTTCTCGCCTCGTTCCACTCTTTCTCTTTTTCTCCCTATTCTCCCGCAAACTCCCGGCAAACTAACGCAA
Source organism: Megastigmus dorsalis (assembly GCA_900490025.1). Classification (NCBI taxonomy): domain Eukaryota; kingdom Metazoa; phylum Arthropoda; class Insecta; order Hymenoptera; family Megastigmidae; genus Megastigmus; species Megastigmus dorsalis. The sequence continues at coordinate 9,157 of UELU01124233.1, forward strand.
TAAACGTCGCGCGTCAGAGACGCAGAGAAAGAGAGAGAGCGTGAGATGGGGAGACAGAAATATAAGAGTGAGAGAGGGAGAGAGAGAGGGAGGGAAAACGCGTGATCGAGGCGGACGCTTTTTGCCCGCGTTCCCCGTGTGACGCTTCGAATTAATAAACGTAGGTGCCGACTGACATAAAATACTCCTACGGTCCTTCTCTCTCTCTCTCTCTCACTCTCTATCCCTCCCTCTTTCCTTCGTGTAGATGCAGCTCGCCGCCGTCTGTGCAGCGGACATACGCACAATATGGTACTCGCACGGGGCTACTTCAAAATTGCCGGACGACTTCGTCCTTCTTTTTTTATTGTTTTTTCTGTTTTATTTCTCGTACGCGGGCGACCCGGTCTCATAGCAAACTTCGAAAATACTGTGTGTGCATATATATATATATGTATATGAATATATGTGTGTGTCTGAGAGAGAGTCTATGCGATCATGGTGGTGATTTTGATTTTCTGAAAATTTCGCTGATCTTCGGACGTGGCGTGTACGTGTTTAGTGGAACGAAATTGAAAGAGAATTTTTCTTTTCTCAAACCACGTATTTTTCAAAATATGCTCGGACTTTATTGTCGTTTCTTATAAATCATTTTTAAGTTGATTTATATATAAAAACACTATAATTTTATTTAAGTACTTCCTTCGTTTTACGAATCGCTCGAGCTCCTTAAGTTAAGCTTTAATTATCTATTTATCGTTTTTATTTCACTTGATTTCTTTATATAATTGTATGCATATAAAATAAGAGTAAATGAAAAATAATTCGTGAAAAACCCTTTTATTTGTTCCAATTTTTCTGATTTTATCTGCATAAAATATGCATATTATTTGATGCTTTTAAGCATAGTAATTAATAGAGAAATAAATTCATCTTTTAAAAGTTTGTATGATTAATACATTCGGTTTTTATACATACACCAGTTTCCTGTTCTGATTCGGTTTTATGCAATATGCAACATTATATGTTGATAAAGAGTGACTTTTCAGAAGTGACACCTGATGTTAATTTTTCCAGTTTAAATACTACTTTGAAAATTCAACAATTTTTAGAAGTTAATTTATATAGCGTAGAAGTTTACAAAGTTGAAGTTCGTCACCGAAATTTTTGCACAAGATTATAAAAAGTAGAAAATGCGTCCCAAAAACTGAAAGATCCCATTCATATGGTACAAGCTGCAATCACGCACATAAATGTTGATATTATTCAAACGAACAGAAAAAGAACGTAAAAGACACAAGACTGATACCCGCGGTCCTAAATGCTGGAAGCCTCACGAACCTATTTTATTTTTCCTCTCGTCTTTCCATAGAACCGAGCAGAGACAAAATTTTAGCCCGAAATATTTTTTTTAACAAAAAAAAAAACGCAATGCGTCATTTCCTCCGCTGTACGAGCGCATAGAAGTGAAAAATTCATGACAATAGTAGGGAGGCCCAGACACAGAATTTACGCTCGCGCTGATATAACGTTCACGTAGCGCACCAAGGCGAACTATGCTCGCTGCATGCACTATATGCTCGCTGCACGCACTATACGCACTCTCACCATCTCTCTCTCTCTCTCTCTCTCGCTTTCCTGATGGCAAAGTGCAATCAAGGTGCAGAGCTAGGCAGTGGCGGCGGTGGCAGCGTCCCGGCGCGCACGCGGTAAGGCAATTATCCAAAAAGTAAAGATGGCTGCGTTCCCCTCGATATTTTTCACCTTCCCTCCCAACAACGTCGAGAGTGGCAGTCTCTAGTTTTCGCGAGTGTATAGCCCGATCCCATTTGATCTCGTCGTCGTCGTCTCGCCTCCCGACACACCATTTTTGCTGCTCCAGCAGCCTGCCACAAAAATCCTCTTTTCCACTAAAGGGGATTTCCCGCTGCTGCTGCTACTGACAATATCGTTTGGCTGCACTATGTGTACAGTGTGCCGCGCGGCGTGTCTCTCTGGTGGGACGAAGAATCCCGCTATGTGAAATCAGCCGTAGAATTCAAATCCTGAAAGCCTTTTCTCTTAATGTTTGCGGCCTTTTATATTCCTCTGCACCGCCGGCGGGAGGAAGAGTAAGAGTTCGCGACGCGGATGAACGGGAAACGAATTTCAGCGGCTATGTTCGTTCTTATAGTAGGGGAAAAAATCTCGGACTGAAATCTGTCGGACAGGATTTGCGTTTCGTTTCGATGATTCGCTTTATTCCCATAGTGCCTCATTCGCTTCTGTTTTCCTTTTGTTGAGAACTTTCGTATTCGATAATAATGAGATGCGTTTATGTTACGCTGTTTGATGGATATGGCTTCTTTTGTTTTTTATGCTCTCCCAGTGGAAAATGCCGATCGTTGTTTTAATTAAGAAATAGTACATTACACATCTAGGGTGGAAAAGTAAGAATGGTCTCAGATCTGAGGCATTCTTGTTTACTTCCCGTGGTGTGTATACTATTTTTTTGCCTAGCGAGGCCGAAATTACCACTGTCTCAAACCCGCCCCGGGCGGGAAAGTGGTACTTTCGGCCCGCTAGGCAAAAAACGTGGTTTAATGCCTATTTCGCAATTTTTTCAAAACCCGAACCCGAACCCATTAAATATCAAGTCCTTCCCGATGCTTCAAAATGACGTTCAAAGAGCTGATGTCTCCTGTTTATTCATCAGACAGCGCGGCAATGAAAAGACAATCTGATTGTAAAAGCAGTTGTTAATTAAATATTTTCAGTGCTCATCGCGCGAGGTTAACACGCTCACATCTCGCGAGTCATCCACAAAATATATATATATATATGTATATTTATACCCCGAAGTGAATTCAACTTTACGGAACATCACATACACACAAACTCGAAATAAAAGAGAAGCAGCGTCAGCAGTGGCAGTAGCAGCAGTACAATCGGTCTCGTTTGGCCCGAGAAATTAGTTTCCCCATTTGCCCTAGCCCCGCCGCGCCTTTCTTTCACATTTATGGTAATGTGCTTTGGGCTGTTGCAGCACGCGCGTAAATTCATTCACACAGAAAAGAGAGAGAGAGAGAGAGAGAGAGAGAGAGATATAATCGCTCGTCTCTGTTGGAAAAGACGAGTAATGCGCTATTAGGAAGGATGAGAGTCGCTCGCTTATTAACTCGTTTCGCTTGATCGTTAATTGAGACCCGCTGCCGTTACTGCTGCTACTGCTTCTACCAGCCAACACACCAAGCGTGAAAATTACGCTCATTCCCGTTTCTCCATCTCTCTCACTCTCTCTCTCTGTTTTTCTTCTTTTGTGCTCAAGCTGCAGTTAAAAAGAATTCGCCGGTTGTCAAAGCCCGATTATTTTGTAAATTTGCGTGATATTTAGCCTGTAGCTTGATTCTAGGCGATTCGTATAAAGAAAGTTGTTTTGCGGCTAACGTTATGAATTGAGTTATGGGTACTGCTCGATACCCTTATTGAAACAATTGAATATTTATCGTTAATTTATTTTTTCATTGAAACTACGGAACTTTAATATATGTACCCTGGTAGAAAATTAATCATTTTTGTTGACTGACGTGTTATTCAAATGGAACCATTTTCAGCCGAAATAAATCCTAAAATCTTCTTAAAAGTATCTAAAATTATGGTCATATTTTCAGTTTTTGCCTATAGAATATAATGTTTTTATAAAAAAATTAATTTTTATCTTTAACAACGTAATAATGTTAGCGTGACGTTTTTAACTAGCAAATTAACCATTAATTAGCCAAAATATCGTTAATGTTTCTACCAGGGTAATTATTATTGAATTCCAACAAAAGTAGCAGAAAAATAACCATAATAATAAATTATTTAAAAATGATCAAATTATGACAATGACAATGTAACGTCGTGCGCCATTCAGTAAAATTTTTTAAATTCAAATTTGTAAACTCTTAGGATACTAATGAAAACTATAGTTGGTACACAAGAGGTTTTCCCTTATGTTCCTGTTACCTAATCTAAAGATCGATATCGACTTAATCTAAAGATCAATATCGACCGAGCGCATTAGGTTAAACAGAGAGTTTTTCGCCAGAGGATTTCCGTTTTCCCCACTTCTACATAACAAATAATATTAGTTTCATCAGGTTTAGAATTAACGAACAGATTTTGCTGAAATTATAAATATAAGTTTATTATTACATATTAAACAACATGTTAAATTTTTAAGTTGATTAGTAGCCTTACTAATGAGGTATCAATAAAATAACCTTTTGCAATTTAACATTCAGTCTTATGTAGAGTTGCATTTTTCTAGACTTTTGACTTGAACTGTATAGTTACGAACAGTTTACATAAAAACATTTACACACCGTAAAAGAATGTTTAGCGAATATTTTGAGACCTTGTACAACTCGCTAACTTAAATATAAAACTTATAATTTATACAATAACAATATATCTTTATTTAACTTTAAATTTTATAAATTTTACATATACAAATGTATTGTTCCTTACAATTAGTATATTTCCTTCTGGTCGCCATCCAGCATTTGTCCTCTCTCTCTCTCTCTATTCTAAAATACTTCATTTTCCTATTTGCCTATTCTCGCTCTATTTCATATTTCTTTTTCTTTTTCTATCTTGCCTGCTCTCTTTCTCATCCTATTTTTTCTAATGTCTTTAATCAACTCTTCTTTCTCTTCTTTATTCTTCTTCCTTGACTTCTTTCTTTCCTTCTTTCTGTCTCGTTTTGGGCAGTAATACCTTCCTTCTCTATGTCCCTTTTCTTTCTCACTCCTCCAATATTTTCCTTTCTTTTTCTACCTTTTTCTGCTGATATTTCTCTTCTTTGATTCCTATCCTTGCTCTTTTTTATACCTTTCGTCTATCCAAGTCCTCCGGTCTCTTTTCTTCTTCTATTTTGTTTTCTTCCTCTGTTTTTTTTCTCGCTCTTCTTCTCTATGCCTCTTCAATCCCCTTTTCTTTCATTAACTCAAATTAATAGGCTACACCTTTTTTAAACCTTTTTCCTCTTCGTCCCATACCAAAATTATATCCTCTCCAATGTATATCTTCCGGTATTCTTACATGTTCCCATTTAAATTTTCCTGATCTCATGCCTTCGATCGCTACTTTTTTATTTTCTCTAATTCTCCTCTGCATTTCTCTTTCCTGTTTTGTTAGATCCCCTTCTATATACACCCTGGTTCCTCTTAACTTCTTTTTACTCACCATAATTTTCATTTTTTCACTCCAACTTTCACATTCTATTCTTGTCATAGTTTTCTTTGTCCTTATTTTCCACACTCTTTTTATTTTCGGATTAATTCCCAACTTTTCTTCAAACCACCTTTTTGACTCGTTCTTCTATCTTACTCTGGTCGTCCCAATTTTCAATCCCTGTTATAATTACATTGTTTTTAATCCTTTTTCTTTCATATTCTTCTGTATGTTTCTTGTAATTTTCCATCCTTTTTTCCCAGGCCTCCGTCCTTTCTTCCATGTCCTCCAACCTTTCGTCTTCATTTTCCGTTCCGTTTTGCACCTAATCTCGTATTCTTCCTATTTTTGCTTTAATTTTTCCATTTCTTCCTGGAATTTTTTCACCTTTTCCCCTATTTCCTTTGTTATTTTTTCATTCCTTTTCTTGCGCTCCTCCATATGCTCTTTTATCTCCTCTCTTTCTTCCTGTATTTCCTTTAATACGTCTTCCAATATTTCCCTCGCCTTTTTCATTTTCCCCCTTGTGCCTCTTCCTTTCTTTATTTTTCTTTTCATTGCTTCTATTATTCTATAAATCCCATTTCTCAATCTCCAATCTCCCTTACTCCTCATTTCTCTAGTCCTTTCTAACCTCACTTTTCTTTTCTGAGTTTTCTCTGTTCCTTCTTCACTTATTGTCTTTATCTTTCTTTCCCAACTTTTTTACAACCGAAGATTTTATTACACTTTTCGTTATTTTGCTCACTAGCACTCAACTTTTCCTCTAAATTCATTTTCTACTCTATTTTTCAAGCTCAGACTCTCTACACGTGTTTACTGTACGGCAGTCATCTTCGTTTCCCAACTTATAATTTATATATTCTTTATATAAAACAGCTAAGCTTGCGCAGAATAACCTCCATTATTTAAGATAGCGGCAACTTCGCTTTTTTGTCACAGTGTACGTTGTTTGAGATTAATACATACAATATTTAACTATATAATGATCTGATAATGTTATTTTTAAGAAACATTTACGTTTTAAATAACGTACGTGTTATTTATAGCATCATTTTCACTAATTTACATTTAAAAAAATACTTAGCTTGCATTTTAAAAACGTTTAAAATAAGTTAAAACAAGAAAAAGTATTAAGTTAAACAATAAGCTTAGTAAAAACATTCAGTTGCGAATATTAATGCGAATTTAATTGTTAACAATAATTAGTAATATGTACCTAATTTAAAGTAAGGAATATAATATAGATCAATGCTTAAATTTTAACTTTTCAGTTATTAACATTGTTAAAAATTAATTACAAGTTGTAATGTAAGAAAACTATAGTGTTAGTATAAATTTATATAATTTTTGATTAATAGTAAAAACGAGCAATTGAAATATTATAATTTCCATATTTTTGTTTGGCGTTAATTATAATTATTTAAGCTATAAATTTATATATAAGAAAACTTAAAAGAAAAATCAGACACGCAATAAAAGTAAAGATTATTAATATATATATGATTTTTCTTTTCTATACATATATGTATAAGTAAAGTGTTTAGATACACTGGCTCAAAAAGGAGAACGTGAAGTGTGTATTACATAAAATAAGTATTGCTATTTGTTCATTTTCGAACGACACCACAATTAGCAAAAGTCAGTGAAGCTCTGTGCCTTGATAAGGCAAAGCTAACAAATTAAACATCATTTTACAGTTGCCCACATGCCGAGTATCACAACGTAAACTGGATAATTTCAACAAAGAGCAACGATAGCGTAAGTCCCAAAAAAAGCATATACATTCCACCCAAAAGCTTCATTACTAAAATTTGAATGTTTGAAATGTGCTCTTTTTCCATCACATTAATTACAACTCACACCGCATGTTCTTTCTTCAAAGTTTCATCTTCATCAGCGCCCATCTAATTATCAATTTATACATTTGTACCACGAATGGGGATTATTATACCGGGAAAAAGAATTTCGCACCTGAGGCCCGTTGGAAGTGCCGCATGCATCATTGTTCCAAAAGACACGAGGACGCGTGTTTCGTGCTGGTAATAATGCTCACCCACACACACATCGCTCTTTCTCTGCCTCTTGAGTAAAGCGGATATACATGTATGTAGAGAGAGAGAGAGGTGCAGTGGTAACGGCTCGGCAGTGGTCAGCCGGATAACCCAGCGGAGGCATTTATCGCGGCTTCTCTCTCTCTCGACTCTTTACTCCCGGGGGCACTGCGTTTATATTCATAAGCATAACGGGGGCCGACTGATGATGTATACGCAACTCGGAGGCAGCACAACATTGGCTGCTGGTCAAAGTTCGCCTCTGCTCTGCTGTGCTGCGCTTGTCCTCTGTGTATGTGTGGAGGGGGGAAGGGGGGAGGGGCGCGTACGTGTGTATGTTTCTGTGTGTAGATGTGTGTGTGAGGGGGGGGTGTATGTGTGGGTGTTTCTTTACGCTTCTTGTCATTATTAATCTGGGCTTCGCATTCCGCGAGGCCGCGCTGCGCCGCGCGCATGCATTGCAGCACACCGCCACCCGCCGGTATTCACCAAAATTTATTGAGGGGAGGAGGATCGCTGTTGCCGTTGACGTTGCATCGCTGCCGCTGCTGCTGCTGCTGCCGGTGCTGCCCTGTCATCTCGCTTATCTCTTCATCTCTCTCTCTCTCTCTCTCTCTCTCTCTCTCTCTCGCTCTCTGTTTTTCTCTGTCTCTCTCACGTGACAGTGTAGACTCGCTCACGCTTGTTTCTCGTTAGTCGTCAGCCTTTATACTCTTGCGCGCGTCTAGCGTTGTACACTTTATCTGGCGCTCGGGTACGGTAATGAGGCAGCCTAGGTGTTTTGCATTTTTCGGTAAGCCGCGGAATTTATGCGAGAATTCGGCTACCTTATTAGGTAAAGACACACAACGTATATGGAGACACAACGTTGCGTCAGCAAAATTGGGTGCTTTAAAAGTTTCGGGGTGGGGGTTATAATCAACTTATTTTGACTGCTTTAACCCGAGTTAATTTCGCGTTGATAACATTTACTTTTTTTTTTACATTTTTGGTGTGAGTAAAGTGGAAACAAAATTTGCCTAATCATTTTGTTAATTGATCATCATGCAGTTTTTGTTTCAGATACATAAAAAAAGTTTCTCCACATTTCATGCTATCTTCTAGCATTCCAAGTGTACCCGAACAAACGTGTGTGCACACCGTCAATACGGTCAACTGAAAATACCCTCAGAACTCCTAGGAGACTCAGACACGAGCAAACATCGATATATATAACATATAGCATAAGACACACACGCATCTGCGTAGACACGTTTGAGCTGGTAATGTATATTAGGTATGTACGGAAATGTGTGCGCATCGAGAGGGAATTGACCGCATATGCACATAATAGTAAATGGGCCGCGATACGTCTTGTCCCTGGCTCCCCAATCTCATAAGGAGGACAGGTGCGATGTTATTGGGCTAACAACATGACTTACCAAGCCTAACCAACACCTTAACTTCCCATAATGTCCAAGCGATCCCTCGATGGTAGTTTACATGTTAAATGGAGTCATTTGGCTATATCTCCTACAACTACACATCTTTCTTTGATTCTCTTTAGATCATTTTCAAACTTGCGCACACTACATATAAACCGTCGATGATGAATTCAGCATTATCCATGGAGTTTAAGGAAAAACAAAATTCACTCTAGCGGGCTATAGCAGTAATAAGGATGGAAATGAACGACTCTAGATTGAATTTCCATTAAGCAGCGTTTCGATAAACAGAAGCCATCGCAAGATCCTCCGCATCCAGTTGTAGAATATTCAGTTTGCGCAGGATAGTCGAGTTTAATTCTTTAATTGAGTTTCGGAAAACACGTAAATTATGTATACTCCACTTCGCAGCAGCTCCAGTAAAACTCAATCTAATTGACTATATCAATTCTAGTGAGGTTCCCCTCGAACTTCTCCGATTGTAAAAATCGTATGTACATAGCAACTAGCATCGCACGACAAACAAGCCAAGAGCATAAAGACATAAATATCCGATTCGTAAAGATTCGCAGTAAAGCATGCAATCACTAAATCCAATCGTACACTTATACATCCTTCGCTTTGCCTATAACCCACCCAACCTCCCAGTTACTTTCTTACCTAGTCACAAATATTGGCTTACGCAAATATCCGCGACGCGCACAGTGCGGTACATATATTCGCTTATACAAGCCGCACAACAGCCTCGCTCTCCCTCTCTCTCTCTCGCTTCTTGGCTCCCGCACATAAACACACGCGACCTCATTCACGCTCCTATACACAGACGACGCGTGATACGAAAGACCTGCACTGCACATACGGAAAGTCCCCGAAATCTAGCTCACATCACAGCTGTTGCCGGTCCTAAAGGTGGTGGTAGTGGTGGCTTCGTACCGGCATGTCGCTTACAAGCCACCTATATATATATATATATATATGCAGTATCCAAAACCCTGAAGTGAGAGTGTGTAAGAGGGATAGTCGTAGGTAGCAAGGGAAGTAAGGCGTTGTGGCAGATGGTCACGGAGTTATCGACTCCATATCGGCACTAACTAAACAAGTTATCGTTCCGTTATTATATCGGCCAAGCGCATGCACACACAAGCCCAATCCCCCCCTCTGTCTCTCTCTTTCTCTCTCTCTCTCTCCTACTCTATCCCTATGTCTCTCTCTCTATCTTCGTCGCGAACGCTAAAGCTAGTGGAGGGCCTTCTGCCGTTGATGCTGCCGCTGCCGCTGCTGCTGCTCGCCTTCTGGTCTTCCTCTACCAAATACTGGAGGGATGAAGGCTGTGCGGGGGTGGCGCGCCGTGCTAATGATGCCGCCGAAGTTTGCACAGTGCCGTAGACAGGCGTTATATCTCTCCTCCCGGCCGCGTACACCGATAATAACCGTACACCGGCGATATTGATCTTTGAAAGAAAAGAGGTATATATGGGAGAGCGAGCAAGGAGAACCCGGTCAAATTCCCTTTTCTCCCTTCATTAGAGAATTCGAAACGAGAGAGAGAGAGAGAGAGAGAGAGGGAGAGAGAGAGAGAGAGAGAAACGCGGAGGTAGTAGCTTAAAATAGCGAAAGAGGCCGCGGCTCAAAGGGAAGTAAGAGAAAGGGAAGCGGAGCAGCTCCGCGCGGCTCCTCTCGCTGATGTACCGCATTGATTAGGTGAGCGCAGGGAAAGAGAGAGACAGTTGCATCGGTCCCTACTACCGTGTAGTCGTAGTCAGCGAAGAGCTCTTGATAGCATAAGCCGATTTTTACATTTACGGTAGGAAAGACCATCTTAATGAGCTTCGCGCTGATGTAAGAAGATCGCCCGAATGCTTTTCCTCTTTGCTCTCCTTCCAGCTTCTATCTTTACTTCGTCAGCTTTTACAAAAAACACTACTTAACTTTCCTATTGGCCAGATTTATTGAACCTTTGCATACTTTCGGTGGAGCGCCAGAAACAAAGTCGACGAATAACCCCTTTTGATTGTTTATCGATTTCATCTCTTTCACTCGCGGCATCTATTTCTACACTTCTTGCTGATACCGTTAATTGAACAATTACTTTCGTCAAATTTTCACGATGTGATACCATATTTTGAAGCACTTTCTTATTCACCATCTTCTTGCTATCAAAAACTGATATTGCATCTCACCTCTTCTTGCTCACTTATCTTTTCTACAATCTTACCTTCGCCAATATATATGGGGAAATCCACGAAACCTTTGGTTTTTCACAAAAACAAAATCCAATTTCAAATGTTGAGACACACATTTTTAAATTTTCGGGCATGTTTCTTTGACAATCTTAGACAGTAATCATGACTCGTTTTTAGTGATGCTTCAAAATTTTATAGCAAAAAAAATTAAAAAATAGATTTTGTCACTAAAAAAATTAATTGACCTTTAATTCATCGTTATATTATGGTTGTTTTTTTTAATTTAAAAAAAATTATCAAGTAAGAGTTCACAAAAATGATACAGGTAGATAAAGTGAGGGGAAAAATTGAATATGAATGAAGAATGTTAGTATTAAAGCTTGAAACAAAAAAAAAATATTTATTCAGAAATAAACTATTTATATAAAAAACAGTAATATACAATATGTATATGATAATCATATTCATACATGTATTAATTGAACAGCAAAATATTATACAATGTGTATATACGCAATGTTTATAGCCAATAACGTATAAAATTTAGAATAATGAATAAAAAAAAACTTTTCACACCTTCCTCTTTCTTAATGTACGTTTTTGATCGTGTAAAGATAAATTTTGTATAATTTTTTCTTTTAAGATTTTTTACTTAGATCATTATTTTTACCGTTCGATATACAGTTTCTTGCATTAGTTTGTTTTGTTATTTTATTTAATTAATCAATTTTCTTAGCACCTTCATTGTCTTCATTAGGTAAGACAATACTTTTTTTATTATTCTGTTTAATTTCTTTTTTATTTTGCCTCGTCTTTTTTTATTTTTTTCAAAATACCACCATCAATTTCAAGAGGAATCTTGTCACCTTGTTTTTTCTTCTTATTAGCAGAACTTTTTGTGCAATGCTCTTAGATCTTTTTCTAGGGGTAACGAAATTTTTAAAATGCCAAGTATTTGCATCTATTGGAAAGTGTTCACAAGGTTGATCATAGAAATTATTTGATATACAATAGGAGCACGATAATTCATTCAAAAATAATCTACCCATGTCGATTTTTACTATTTAATTTGGAAAAATTTTTTAGTGTTGAGAACTGGTTTCAATGAAATGAGTTTTGGATGAACCCTTTCTATATCGGACTGTAGTATTGGAAATGCTTTGATCTTTGAGTTGCTTGAATTAATAGCATTGACCATGGCTTCAGTAGAAGTAATGTCGGATCCTTGTTTTTTATATTGTGTAGATGGACCATCACTTTGAAAATGAAAAGTTGTGATGCCTGGTACAGTCTCTTTAATCAATTTGAAATTAGGATGATGGTGTGCCCATACTGATACAGCATCATGCCGAGGACATTCCGATATTATACAAAAGGCACACAAATATTCACGTTTTTTGAAATAATTTTTTTAAAGTCATTTTATATAATATATTTTTTTTCCTTTATTTGCAACATAAGTACGGTTTGGCAATAATGAAATATTAATTTTCTGCATTTTCGTATGATTTTTAATATTTCATGGAAAATCAACGTAATTGTCACTCACGTAGACCTCAATAACGTTTGATATATCGATCGATGTAGATGAGGCTTTTGACAATGGATTACTGTGGTGAAGTGTAATAGATTACAAGAAGTTTTAAAGTAATAAAAATAAAATTACTGCTGTACCAACGAAAGAACATGTTTTCGAAATAAAATTACGCGTGCATTAGCGTCAATATAGCGCCTTCCAGCTTCAACATTTTTTACGGCACATCAAGTTTGAAACCACAGATTTTTTCGTTTTTTGATCAGGAATCGTTATGCGTAACCAACATTTCAATTTTTGAATGCCTCAAAAAATTATAAACAAAAAACTTCGAAAATTTTTAATTACCCAAAATGGAGTATCGCTACTTTCAGTGCCGATCATTATGAATCGTTGAGTGGCACACTCATTTCACATAGATAACTTGAATAGTCATTTTAAAATGTATATCTGACTTCAATTTTAAAACGATTCATACATGCCTCTAAAAGTTATGAATAAAAATCCAAAATAAATTTGCAAAGTATCGCTTGAAAAAGTACTAATTTCGAGGTTTTTCATTTTTCGAGGTCTCCCAGAAACGTTCTATTGACTTTCGTATATATGAATATCATCAGATTCGATAGTTTTGCTGTAAAACTAAAGGCCTATATGCTTGGTACATAATTTTAATTTCTTTTCATGCGTAGACCACCGAGTATCAAAAAGATCAAAGGTTTCGTGGATTTCCTCATATCTTCACTGACATATTCGCTACTTTGTCCCCTTTCTCCATTCTACACATTTATTTTCCTCAATATTTATTTCATTTCGCTCTTGCCCATCTCCATTTATACCATCGTCGTACAGGAGCTTCACAGCTTCCGCGCTCCCGCTTTATTGTTTCTTTCTTTTTTTTTCCACAAATTATCCTTTCTGCATCCCTTTTCCACTTGACTCCTCCTCTAGCCTTCTTACATTCTCTTCTTCTAACTCAATTCTTCTCTCTGTCTCTGTTTCTCTATCTGTCTCTGACTCTCTCTCTCTCTCTCTCTCTCTCTCGCTCTCTCTCTCTCCCTCTCTCCCTCTCTTTTTCTATCTGCTGCTTTTCCCCCTCGATACTAGCTTCGTATTCTTCAGCTCGGCAATTCCACGAAAGGCGATTTGCGAATCAAAAGAAGGTTCTTATATACCCTTACACTGATAAAGTGATGCAGAAGAGGAGAGAGCGAGAGAGCGCGCGCGCGTGAGAGAGAGAGAGAGAGAGTTGGTATATAAAGGGGGGTAAAGGAGAGGAAGACGAGGAGGAGAAGCAGTAGCAGCAGCAGCAGACCCGGCAGCTTCACTGGACGCAAAACCAGCTAAGTGCGAGCACACGAGAGCGTCGTTAGCTCAGCCGTGCGGTAGATGCACTATCCCACTGAATTATTGATTACTCTTGCGTGCAGTTTCCTTCTCCCTTCCATCCCTGCCCCCCTCCCCCATCACTCTCTCTCTGTCTCTCTCTCACTCTCTCTCTCTCCTCTCTCTTTCTCTCTCTCTCAAGCCTCTGCTGCGTTTTCGATATTGGAAGAGTTGTAGGACTTTTATTAAGCCGCTTTGCAGGCGACGGTTCTTTTCTTCTTTGCCTTTTCCCTCTGTGTGTGGGTGTGTGGGTGTGTGGGTGTATGTTTTTTTTATTCGTGCCAGAAAGCGCGTATTGGCTTTTACGTGGCACGCAATTTTATTAGCGGGCTCTGGGTCCGAGTCTCGGCGCATTTAGCAGGTGGTTATTGCGGTAGAGTGGGCTCGAGGAATAAATGGAAAGAGAGAGAGAGATTGATTGATAACGGATTTTATTTGCCAAGGCAAGGCCGAATGGCACATAGTAATAATACAATTGTTTATACATAATTAAACTTAAATAAATAAAAAAATACGCAGATTCAAGTTACAGCACATGAGCCTCTATTCATGTTCGCAATAACAGGCACAACGATTTGAAGACGCAAGACAAGACCATTCATTTCATTACGTAATCGAAATTTTAGTTTTAAAATTTATATATATTTATCTATACCTAAAATACTAATATCACTCACATTCATTGATCAAATTTACATTGTTGCTGGTCCCAGAAGGTATGCAGTTAACCCATCCTTAAACACAACGAGTGACTGGCTCCCCAAAATAGGTAACGGTAGTACTGACCATAATTTAGCAGCTCTAACGAC
>UELU01124247.1:0-13928 GCA_900490025.1 Megastigmus dorsalis
TCGCACTCTTATACGATAACGCGCAGCTAGTTAAGAAACAGTTTTTTATATTTGATTTATTTATTTCTCAGCAATTAATATTTTTCTTAGTATTTACTTATTATTTATTCATTAAATAATAATAAGCAGTTGCATTTTCTTAATCAGAATCGTTTCAAGAACATGGATTTCTGAAGAAAAGAAGTAGTTTTGCTAAAGAACCAAATTCATTTAGTGAATTTATTTTGATTTAACATTGTTTTAATGTTTATGTCTAGATTTTAATTATTAAAATAGAAAACATCAAATCCTTGTATGAATAGATATTCGCACGCCATTTTGTATTTGCGAATTGTGTATCGATACGCTGAGACGCCTCAGAGACACATACTTGTACAGGATACGCGACCAACACAAGCCCGCCTCACGGGTGTTACGTGTGAGAAGACGCAGACGACGGACTTGCATGTCAAAACAGTGAATGACTATGTTTTCAGCTAAGCGAATAGAACAGGGAAGGTTAGGCGCGCTCTCTTTCCCATTGCCCGTTGCTTCTGCCGTAGCGCGGAAGCTCCGCCCACTCTCTCCCCTGTCGCCGGCGCGGTAACGGCGGCGTGAATTGATTGGCTGATTTTCTAAATTTTCAATTGTCTATAACTCAAAATTTATGCGTTTAATCGAAAAACGGAAAAGTTACGTATGTCTTAGAATTTCCTCCTCTATCTCATAGTACCCTTATTTACGTTCAGTATCGGAACGCCCTGTATATAATACGATTTACAATTTATTAAGATGTCAAAATAAAAATGTTTGTTCAATGGCAATTACTGGAATTGCTGCCACTTTATTACCTAAAGGAGAAACAGTTCATAAAGTCTTAGGTTTACCTGTACCACTTTTACCGGATTCTTCATCAAATATTTCAGTGCAATCAAATGCAGGAAAATTTTTAATAGATACAGACGTATTTATATGGGATGAGGCTCCTATGGCTCCACGATATGCTTTAGAAATTATGGACAGAACATTACGGGATGTAATGAATAAGGGACTACCATTCGGTGGTAAACTTTTAGTATTGGGTGGTGATTTTCTTCAATTATTACCTGTATTACCACATGGAACCAGAAATGAAATAATAAATTTATCAATAAAGAAAAGTATTTTATGGAATATTTTTCATAAATTTCACTTAACTCAAAATATGAGAGTAAATAACGAAGAATTAGCTTTGCTGAATTTGTTCTTAATGTAGGAAATGGAAATTTAAATGATAATGATAATAACATTGATATTCCTGATCGCTGTAAAGTTAATGATATTAATATTGTTGAATGTATATATGGAAATTTAATTAGAAATCATCAATATGATAAAATGGGTTCATCAGCAATATTATCTGCAAGGAATGTTGATTTTAACGAAATCAATCAATCGGTAGTATCATTATTAGATAGTAATACTGAACGTTTATATACGAGTATTTATTCTTATGATGCTTATGAATTCCGAAAATTATGATGATAATGGATTAGTGTCAGAAACTTTATTACCTGAGTATCTTAATACATTGAATCCATTAAATTTACCTCCATATGAATTACGATTACAAATAAATTGTATTGTTATGCTTATAAGAAACCTTGGTATTAATGAAGGATTATGTAATGGAACTCGATTAAGAATATTAGATTTATCGAATAATTTATTAAAATGTAAAGTATTAACAGGTGATAAAGAAGGTGATATTGCATTTTTAAACCGAATAACTTTATATTCTGAAAAAAAATATCCTTTCACTTTTAAAAGACGTCAATTTCCAGCTAAGTTAGCATTTGCTATGATTATCAATAAAACTCAGGGACAGACTTTTTCGAATATTGGTGTTGATCTTAGACGTAACGTTTTTAGATATGGGCAATTATATGTAGCAATATCAAGAGTTCGTTCATGGAGTGGATTATAAATAATTTTTGATAATAAAAAATCTAATAAAGTAAAAAATTATGTGTTTCGATGAAATTTCACGAACATCCGAAGGGGGCTGTTCGAGGTGGCTCGCGCATCGCCGTTGGCGGTCCAGTAGGGGCGGCCGGGTACTCTGTGTGCTGCCATCCCAAGGGAGCTGCAGGTATGGCCCAGTTTGATGGCCCTCCAGAGCGTGGTGTGACTACACTGTCACCGATGTCTGGCCTTGCGTCTTGGTAATGAACCCAGGTCGGATAGTTTTGTGCCATCACTTTCCGTGGTCCGAATTCGCGTCTCACTTGAGCTCGTTGACATTCGGCGTTGATGCGGTTTAGATGAGATGCACCCCCGTACGATGGTGGAAAAGGCGGCGTCTCTTCTAGGGGCAGGTGTGCCCACGGATGTGGCTTCGATGGTCCAGGTGCTTCTAAAGGTAGGTTGGAGATGCATGGCTTGTTTCTCCATGCCTTCTGCGTTCCTGTCTATTCCACCGAGAAAACTGTTGCCGCTATGCCGATGGAAGAGTGTGGCCCGCGTCACAGTAGGTCTTCGTCGGAGTCACCAGTTGTGGAGAAATGGCTCCATAAAAGTTGGAAGTCTGGAGGAAGGAGGATTGAATAAGATCGAGATTTATTTGAGAGGTTTTAATTATCTAGCTTTATTGTATGGAGTACTTGATAATCTGTTAAAGTGCTGAGAGTCGTGGAGCTAGACTGATTAGCTAACTGTACAATGCTTTACTTCGGTTAAGGCGTAACTCATGTATTTGTACCTACATGTATATATATTATATATATATATATGCTTAATGTATAGGTGCGCTGGTGGCGCTCTCACTCAGTCAGTTAAGGCTAGTGCCTACATCACTCCCCCTTACGTACTAAAAGTGAAGAGTTATGTACATGGTAAAAGTTGTCTGCGCTTAAGATTAATATTATAGTAAATACATTCTTGCTTGCCTGCTAGGTTGTAGTGAAACTACTGTAGTTTTGAAGATTATTTATTGCAAACAATAAGCAAATGTTGCTAACTAGTTGGTTTGTGGCTTAATTTATTAAGTCATCATTTGTTGCTTTTAATTGCTAAGATTGTGTATGTAAAGTACAGAAGAGATTGTAAATGCTATTATCACAGTTTTAATCACAAGTACATGCACATTGTTCGTTGTAGATCACATTTATATGTAGAAAAGATCGGCGATTGCATTTAAAATAATGCGTTGTTTGTGAATAAGCGCTGTAATTTTTACATTAAAAATCACATTGTATGTTGCAGAATTTGATTGATCATATTTAAGATACTGCATTTTTAAGAGTAACCGTTTTGACATGTTTTTACATAGCCTGACTACTTGACCAGGTAGCAGTGTGAATTTATATTGAATTTTAATTGAATAAAGATGTCGAAGTGACAAGGAAAAAAAGAAGAAAAAATGAAAAATTCAACTGCCCATTGCAGAAAAAAGAAAAGAAAAGGTGTTGGGATTGTAACTGTGACGCAGTGGTGTGTTTGTGGTCAATGTTTGTGTCAATATCGCGGCGAGGACTGGACAGTTATGATCTTAGGGAGATTTGATCTCAAACAATTCGTAATAGTTATCTCCTCTTTTAGGAGTAACCTATGCCCCACAGGATTCTGCGCAGTAACGTATGGTGTCGCGTAAAATTATTTTGCACCAGACTGCACCCTGGGAAGAACATCCCTCATTACTTGAGTTGAAAACTCTCTCAGGGAGCCACTAGATTTGTTGACTCCGATCAATGTTGGAGCAGTCGGCTAAGCTGATCTCTTTCAAAGTGACATTGTTTTCAAGGAGGTTAATGTCTCGCTGGATCGATCCTCCAACCAGGAGATCAAGGTCTCCATGTGCCTCTCTTCCAGGGAGAGGTGTTCCTGCAGTCAGGACAAGTGCACCGTAGGGTTGCCATGGATGGACAGGCGCTCGACGGCCTTGAGGCTGACCTTCTTCTTGAAAAACATCGTAGTTTTCCCTAAGATGAGTGTATTGATGGAGAAGTCTCGGGTCAGCGTCTCGAGCGCCGTGGGGGAGAGTATAACGCCTCGTAAGTCAACGCCTCTTAGAGATCTCGACTTCCGGGTGCACGACGGCTTGTCTACTATAACATCCAACAATCTTTGGAAGTCCGAGGTCTCCATGGGCTACCATTCCCCGATGGTGATGCTATTGAAGATAAATTGGCGTGCATCCCCCAGCATCCTGTCAAGCCCTCCAACCGTCTGATAGCATAGATGACCGGAGTCAAAATCTAACGTTCAGACCCACGAGTAAGGCTCGTGCCATCCCTCCAATGCAGGGACAACAACAGGCCCACGAACAGTGTGGGTAATCTCCTCGCTTATAAAGAATTCAGGGTATGAGTGCGAGGATAGTATACATGCCTAACCGTTACGTCAGTGCTAAGTCCAACCTTGTTAGTTTTATTTTTGTTTTTAGATATGATAGCTTTTTTATTCGTCTCGACAGAATCTCCTTTATTTCTCTTTAAAATTTTAGGTATAAATTTATTTTTCTCTAGTTTAGAAATAGTTGCGTCAGTATTGTTGCTGGCGAATTCTGAAGGAACTGCACTTATCCTGTTTCGCGTAGGAGTTTCTGGAGTGTCTGTGCGATTTTTGATTTATTGACGTTTTCATTTTGCTGAGGTTTAGTCGGAGTTACGTACTTCCCGTTATTTGTATGGCTCCGTGAATCTGCGCTATTCGACGGAGTATCATTATGCGCGGTATGCTCCGCAAAAGTCGTGACGCTATCGCAACCACCCCGTCCTAGCGATAGTCCACCCGCGTCGCTGTCTTAATGCACCTGAGCCTGTATACTGATACAGGGTGGATCAATTTTCCTGTCCGATATTTAGGTATTTGTGCTTGGACAAATACCTAAATAGGAGGTATGTATATGCCCGGTGTCTCGTTGTCATTTTGCGAAGGTACGATTTCCCTCTCTGCGCTGTTCACCAGCACGCGCGCGATGCTGTTAGAGGGTAAGCTAGGGTTACGAGAAAGGAGACGTTGCAGAGCATTTCCAGTGGCATTAATATTGGCAAGGATGGTTGCATTGGAGGTTTCTGCATTTAACTCATTGATTTCCTCTGCTAGGTAGTAAACCAGTTTTATACATTCTACAGTGACTGGTATGTTTCTCCCGTTTTCTCTATAATGTACGTGCGTCCGTCTGGATGTGGGGAAATTATTTTGTGTGAACCGGTGCAGGGTTGCGTTAGCGGTGGCTTGATTCTTTCAGAAACGTGAATGTAATTGATCAAGTCCTTAAAAACGAAGGGGTTAGTTGCATTCGTCTCCAACACCGGAACAGGCTTGATTCGCGTTATGTATCCCTTAAATTCCGAAAAAAAGATAACATCGTTCGCGGAGATGTCGCGAAACTCGAGAATATCTCCGGTATTGCGAGTTCAGTGCCATACACAAATTCCGCCGGACTGACATCTGTTTCCAGGCGCACTCTAGTGCGTAGGTCTAGTAAGACCGTAGACAAGCCTTTATCCCAGTCGGAGCTTTGTGTTAGACACATTACAGCAGCTTTCAATTATTTATGCCATCTCTGTATTATTCCGTTGGATTGCAGATGGTACGCAGTTGTACGCGTTCGTTTGCTACTGATTAGATTTAGCAATGCATTGAACAGCTGAGGTTCAAATTGCTTCGAATGGTAGTTAAGGTGACTGGTGCAGCAAAGCGAGTCACCCAAATGTCAAAAAACGCTCGCACCACTGTATGTGCCGATATGTCAGCAAGCGGCACTACTTCCGCACAGCGTGAGAGTCGGTCGATCATTGTGAGTAAGAATCTGTAACCCTCACTTGGAGGTAAAGGACCGATTATATTTATAAGCACGTGGGAAAATCTAATGCCCCGTTCCACAAAATGGGATCGTAAAAATTTATTCTCCCATGAGACTTTGGAGCACTATGCAATTTTTACATAGTCTATATAATTTTTACAGTTTTGACATGTCTCTGCTCATATTGGGCCAGACGTAATGCTGCCTGATTAGTCTATGAATCACGCGAGCAGACGGGTACGAGTTCTTAATATGAATATCTTTAAAGACTTCTCGCTTCAGCGACTTCGGTAAAAGTGGTCTAAATGTTTTTTCGGTAAAATTACAGTAAATTGACACACATTGTCGACCCCAGCGCAGTTTAGTCAGTTTTAAAGGGTGATCCGCGTTGGTAAGAATTATGTCTAATTTATCGTCATTTAGCTGTTCGCGCGAAATGTCCTCTAGCGTAAGGAAATTTGGAAAGTTAAAGGTACCTATAGCTGCGAGGATTCTCTTTACGACGGGCTCGCCGTTCGAGGCCTCATCACGCCAATCAAAAGTGGTCGACGCGATGGAGGAATCGATTCGCGATAATGAGTCCGCTACGATATTCTTCCCTCCGCAGATAGAAAATTTCTGTATTAAATTGCGCGATGTATGACAGCCTACGTGCGCGGATAGGTGGACAGTTGTCTGGGTTTTTTTCAAATGCGTATATAAGTGGTTTGTGATCAATGTATATTTTAAAACTGCGGCCCTCTAGAAAATAGTTAAAATACTTTAGTTCCTCGCAAATGGCTGTTGATTCACGATCATAGGTGGAATAGCGCGTTTGAGGGGGAGTAAACTTCCTCGAGAAAATGCAAGATCGGCAGTATTTATACTGAAGTTTCTGATTTTAAGGAAAGCCTTTTTCGCGTCTGAGTTCTATACAGTCGGGGTTTTGTCTTTTTTCTTATTACCTTTTATTAATGCGTGTAAGTGACGTTGTGTTTCAGCCGCCTGAGGTGTCGATTTTCTGTAAAACTTTACCAGTCCGAGGCATCGTTATAAATCGTCTGTTGTGACGGGTTTGGGAAAGTTTTTAATAGCTTCCACTAATTTCGGTCTAGCTTAAGGCCATCTATTCGATGAAGCTAACCCTGCTCGCGTATAGCGATATACGCACGGTTATCGCGCGCACTACCGCCAGTGCGAGACGTTAACGGAATAATTTTATAATAAAATGGCCCCAATATTTAATGGATATGATTTGAAATTTTTTTTGAATAGTATATAATGCAATAATTAATACGGTCTGCATGGATTTGTCATGAATTTGAAACATGTATTGTATTTTTATGGACCATAACTTTAATATCAGTTATAGTGTTATTCGTTAAAGTTCTTATTCTCTTAATTATAATTAATTTTTATTCTTTTTCAGTTATAGATTATTTATTATAAAATTGACGTAATTTTATTTTAAAAAATACCAATGGTTACAACTTTTTTTGTTATCAAAAATTTGTCGCTTTTGGCCCTTTCAATCAGTTGGCTGATGCATACTAATAGCTATTTTTACTTTTTATTTGTATAAGAATGTGTTAAATTTCATTTAATTTATAAATCATATAACAAAATTTGCATTATTAGAAACAAAGGATATTAAACAACTGATGTGATAAAATACTTATGATTTTAATTGTTCTTTGTTGCTGTATAGCTACTGTTCTCAAATACTTGGATCAGTTTTTGAAGTGACGACGCTCGTAAACAGCATGTACAGGTTATAAAGATTAAGAGTTGACGCTGCTGAGATTAGAAAGGTAAATAATTGTTGCAAAGGGTACTGGTCTCTTTGTCTATAATTAACTGTCATCCTTGACAGTTTATTTCAAACAATATATTTATTTAAGAGTTTACGTTAGATTGAACTTTACTTATCCTAATTGTATTTTTAAGAATATCGATGAATGCAACTATGGTTTTTCTAGTTGGAATTTGTCCATTGTAAGTTCATTGATATAAATCAATACACTTTATTTACATAAATAAAGGATGTAATATTTTTCTTCAATTTACAGATTTTTTAACTAATTTTATTAAAGTTAGATCAGAAATAAATGACCTTAAGCATCTGGTGGGACAAAATACTAATAATTATTTATTTTGTTGGTGTATAGCTGCTGTATTCAAGTACCTGGACCAATTTTTCAAGCGATGATGCTACTGAATAGCATCACCTGATTGTTCTATGAATTAGTACTTGAGGCGCAACCACCTTTTCATGATCCTGCTGCTTTCTTCCAAATCTTCAAGGATGCTGTATTTTAAGGATAGACTACATTTCAAATCTATTAAATATTTATCTCCAAACAGAACTTCAATTCATACTTACATTAACGTTTTAATCGTTTTTACACTGTTATTTTGAAAAGAACCACTATTAGAAAAAAATGTTTAATACAGAAAAGTTTTGTTTTGTTGTGCTCTACAACTTTTATATTTAATACTTTTATGACCAGTTAATATTTTTATTTTTAAAGGCCAAAATAGGACATTTTTAGTTAATTTAAGCAATTCAAATCGTTCTTCTATTGTTAATTTGAAATGAATCGCTCCTAGTGAAAAATGTTTAATCGAGAAAGGTTTTGTATTTTTGTGCTCTACAACTTTTATATTTAACTCTTTTATGAGAAATAAATATATTCGGTGTCAAAGCCCAAAAAGAGGTCTTTTTTAGCATTTTCCACTGTTTTACCACTGTTATCTTGGAAGGAATTGATTTTAGAGAAAAATGTTCAAAACAAAAAAGATGCATTTTTTAAGTTTTTCAAGCTATAGCTAAAATACTCTCGCAATTCTTAAATGGTGTGCAATTTCAAAGCCATTCAATGCATATGGCTTCAAATAGAAAAATTTGTATTCTACGATATAATGGGTTATTGGGTTATTATACATAAAATGAATAAAAACAATTGTTTAGTGTATATAAAAGGTACATATATTATGCTTTACAAAGCCTTCAGTAATACATTCAATACTAATCACAAAAAAATTCAGAGAAATAGCTTTTTTTCGAGCGTTCAAAGTAGAATACTGTCTTAAGTAGCGGTTATATTGTAAAATTGTACCCATTGGTCGCAAATATTGGTTAGTTCATATGGGCGACGTAGAATTTTTATTAATAAATTAATTATATATTGAAAATTAAAAAAAAAAGTCGGCGAACGTACTGGGCAACGAATACCGGACGTCAAATGACACTGGCAGCAATATTTTAATTCACGTGCGACCGAGCACAAGACAATATGACATCGGAATATTGAACACGAATCCCAAGGATCAAGAGAAAATCCGAATTAATACGAAACAGATGCAAGAACCGTAGCACACATGCTCAAGAACGAAAGCACGTTGCGACAGTTCGTTTGATAATACAGCCCCACGAAAAAAAAAGTTGTATGTGCGAAAGATACCACCATGATATCTATACGTTTTCGAGGACGCTGATTCCGAATCCGAGGTCGATTTGACCAGATCAGGTCAGGGTGAAGGTCAGGTCAAGGTCAAATTCAGAAAATGCATTTGAAACAAAGCAAGATGCATACTCTAAAAGAGCATCTGGCTCACTTATTTTTTTTTGCTATACCGGACTCGTTTATCACAAAACGATCTAAGGAGTGGTTTACTTTTTCGTTTCACGACTTCTTTCTCTGGTTCTCTCTTTAAGTTCCAGCAGAAATCTGCCATCATACTGACATCCCATCGCCCTTGATACCGTCTTTCCATCTCTTTGATGCCTTGATGGAATCTCTCTCCTTGTTCTTCACTGTATGTAGGGGTGGAAGCAGTATTCTGTTAGGGTCAACCAGAGCTTCACGGATTACATTCATCGAATGAACCTGAAACGAAGTTCTTTGAGCCCATACTTTTTTGACGTAATGATTCTTACGATCACGACTATCCCACAAACATAAGAAACAAGGATACTTAGTGAATCTAGATTGCTGCCCTAAAATGACTATCAAAATTTTTAGATCTCCGCAAATTAACCACTTGTGTTCTGCATATTTTATTTTATTTAACACTAACTGAATATCTTCATAGCTCTCTTTAAGTTCTGTCGAATGTCCTAGCGGTATTGGTGCGTAGACGTTCGTATTATGAAGTAACACTGCCTTCAAACTTCGCGTTGATGAATCCAAAAAAAGTTTCCAAAAATTTTTATTTTTCATAAATGATGTTAAATATTCTGCTTTATCTTTTGGCAGACCTATATCTGTCACAAGGTCATTCAATTACTCCTTTGAAATTTGTTTTGGAGCTTTACCTTCCCATTATAAGGAGTATAATCTTCGTCATCGCCAGGGAATATATCATCGCTTTCTATAAATTTCTCTCCATCAGTGACTACACTGTCACTTTCTTTCACTTCTTCATTGCCTGTTACGATCGGGGTGCTTGTTTAACGTGAGACTGCTTGTCTTTCATATTACCGGATGCTTGCTAAACGTTAGTCTCCGTGCCTCTCACATTACGGGGTGCTTGATTGGGTGAGTCCCCTTGCATTTCAAGTTTCGGGCTAGTTGATTTGTTTAGTGGTATTCCACAGCCCCAGAGGGAGAAATTGTTGATTCCATATTCTGAAAGAGCATCAGAGCAAGAGCAGACTTGTTGATCTGCCATACTCACTCTTGCAGTGACGGTATTAGAAATCCTGCTAGCTCAGAATATGCTGTAGATGGTGACACTGCCCGAAAAGGGATGTGTGGCATGATCCATCGTACGATATCCTCAGGTATCGAAGCCAGCGGAGGCGCGCTGCTCTGCAGGGAGGCGTTAGGGAATTGAGAATGAAGCCGTAGTGTGTCCGACGACGAGATGACCAATTCCTTGTCAAAGTCGGAAAGCCTTTATACTAAGACCCAGGGAGGTATGAAGGTTATCACCCATAGGACGGTGGACTCATCAGCGATCGGACCTGGATCCCTACTGCGCGGGTACAAAAAAAAATCATGGAACTTGAAGATAAAATAAAATGGATCTCCTCCAGATCCGAGAACACATTAGGTTCACCTTATGTTCACGCTAGACCTTCAACATCAAAATACCTCTGCCCAGGAATCCTGATACATTCTGTTATGTTTGTAGCAAACATATTCCAGTAATAAATAACCGCAGGAAGATCTCTGAAAGAATCAGCATAATATATAGGCAGTGCTTCAACATAGAAGTTATTCATCAGAGAAATAGGCGGATACCTCATAACATGTGCAGTGCCTGTTACCAAATGCTTAATAGCTGGAATGATAGCTAACAGAGTAAAGAAGTGAAATTCATGGCATCAACAATATGGAATGAACCAATAGATGAGGAAGATTGCTATTTCTGTCAGAATACTTTTAAAGGCTCCAATAGGAAGAAAAAAGATAGTTGAACCTACGTTGAAGTATCGTCAGTTACAAGACCAGTAGATCGATCAGTAAATGAAGAAGATGATATCATGAGTACAGTATCATCCATAGAGAGTTTGGTAATTTCTGACTACGACGACAATGAAGAAGTGGAGGAAAGTAACAATGTAGTCACTAATGAAGAGGAATTTGAAGAGGGCGACGATGCATTCTCTGACGATGACGAAGATTTTACTCCTTATAATGTAAAAGATAAAGCTCCAAAAAAATTTCAAAGGAGCAATTGAATGACCTCGTGAGAGATCTGGGTCTGCCGAAAGATAGAGCAGAATATTTAACATCATTTATGAAAGATAAAAATTGGTTGGAGAAAAACTTGAAAGTAGACAGTTTTCGTAATCCAGAGGAGGCATTCAGGCAATTCTTTACGATGTCAAAAGAACCCTCATTAGTACATTGTAACGATGTAAATGGACTCTTGGATGAATTAGCACCTGGTGTTTACAAAGACGATGAGTGGACACTTTTTTTTGATTCATCAATGCGAAGTTTGAGGGCAGTGTTACTTCATAATACGAACGTCTACGCACCAATACCGCTAACACATTCGACAGAACTTAAAGAGAGCTATGAAGATATTCAGTTAGTGTTAAATAAAATAAAATATGCAGAACACAAGTGGTTAGTTTGTGGAGATCTTAAAATTTTAACAGTCATTTTAGGGCAGCAATCTAGATTCACTAAGTATCCTTGTTTCTTATGTTTGTGGGATAGTCGTGATCGTAAGAATCATTACGTCAGGAAAGTATGGACTCAAAGACCTTCGTTTCAGGTTCATTCGATGAATGTAATCCGTGAAGCTCTGGTTGACCCTAACAGAATACTGCTTCCACCCTACATATCAAACTAGGCCTAATGAAGCAGTTTACTAAAGCCCTATTTAAGGAAGGTGAATGTTATCAGTACTTAAAACCACAATTCCCAAAACTATCTGAAGCAAAATTGAAAGAAGGCGTTTTCGATGGGCTACAAATTAGAAAGATGCTCAGAGATGATAGTTTTATTGAGCACATGAATGATACAGAAAAAGCTGCATGGAATAATTTTAAAGGAACTGTAAAAGATTTACTGGGCAATAAAAAAAGTGAAAACTATAAAGAAATAGTAGTTGAAATGGTTGAAAATTTCGGGGCGTTAGGGTGCAATATGAACTTGAAATTACATTTTCTTGACTCTCACATTGTCTACTTCCCAATCAACTTAGGAGCTTACAGTGAAGAACAAGGAGAGAGATTCCATCAAGGCATCAAAGAGATGGAAAGACGGTATCAAGGGCGATGGGATGTCAGTATGATGGCAGATTTCTGCTGAAACTTAAAGAGAGAAGCAGAGAAAGAAGTTGTGAAACGAAAAAGTAAGCCACTCCTTAGATCGTTTTGTGATAAACAAGTCCGGTATAGCAAAAAAAAATAAGTGAGCAAGATGCTCTTATAGAGTATGCATCCCAAAAACATGTAAATATACTGATTTACTTTGTTTCAAATGCATTTTCTAAATTTGATCTTGACCTGACCATCGCCCTGACCTGACCGGGTCAAATGGACCTCGGATTTTTTTTTCGTGGGGCTGTGTAATCAGCAACACGGCCAAGCATCGGCGCGTGCATGAGCTGTGATAGAGCATACGATCAACCAGAGACAGAGAACCAGCGCCTAAGCCAGCGAGAGCGAGAGATTGATTAATTGATTGAATTTGTCTTTATTGGGGCCGGGAGGTAGAACCCCATTTGGCCCAAGAGCATATAAATGTACATTTGTATTTACATAACAATGAAAATTAAAAATAAAAACTGTTGTGCAGTGACATACACACAGAAAACAAAAAATTATAACAAAAATAAAACAATTTTTCAAAAATTTAAAACATAAAAATATAAATATTATAAAACAAAGAAAAACTGAAGCATTTTAATGTGACACTCTGAATGTGACTAGATTGGTTTTTAACTTTAGTTGGCTTTAAATAAAATGAAATTAAGTAACTAATTGCGTAATTGCGCCTCTTGACGAATAAGCTACCTCCTTACTCTCGCACGCAGTGGTCATCTCGTATCTTGGCGTAGAGCTTGAAAGGATGGTGGAGGCGTCCGATGAAGACCCTCGTTGATGACCCTCTGCCCCCAGTCAACGTAGTCACGTTGGAGCAGCTCCTCGCGTAGGTTGGCCTTGTACCTCGCGATGTTGTTGATGTCGAAGGACGGTGGCGTGAAGGCGTTCAAGATGTTTGAGGCCGTGACGATAAACGATTTTCGCCAGGCTTCCGTCCTTGGTGCTGCATATGTGAGGGCTCTAGGGGGCAGACGGTTTGAGGAGCGAGCGTACACATCAATGTTCATACGCTGGAACTTTGAGGCCAGGTAGGCTGGGTTGCGATGTGCCAAGATGTTGAACGCCAGTGTGCCTATGAAGAGCTCACGGCGTTTGGCAGCAGAGAGCCAGCCCAGGCTAATGCGGTGCGGCGTGACATGTCCGCGATGAGGAATATTGCCAAAAACAAAGCGCGCACGCACGCATTCAGAGCTCGCTCAATCTTGGTGGCGCGAGTTTTGTCTACATCATTGTAGACAGCACAGGTGAAATCGAAGTGGGGGAAGACCAAGCTCTCAACCAGGCTCTTTTTCAGCGAGAAAGTAAGTGAATGGCGGTAGTGCCTAAGGGAGCGTAGGGTGCCATAGACACGGCCTACGATTGGATTGACGTGGGGCGCCCAGTTGAGAGTGG
>UELU01124268.1:0-12525 GCA_900490025.1 Megastigmus dorsalis
TGTTATATGCATATAAAATATATATATAAAAAATTTTTATTTAAGTATTGTATTGTGGTCATAAGAGTTGACATAATCTACAATAAAGTTAATGAAATAATCTATTGTAAGAAAAATCGTAAATGTAAAAATATTTTTGTAACATACAGTTTAATACTGCACGTCGAAATAGTTCTATGAAAATATATGAATATTATTTTTTAAAACAAATATATTATAAAAAGAAAATCCTCACCCCATACACTAACACACACCGAGCTAATGTAATTTTACAGTATAAATAATATTACATAAAATTTTTACGTATATAAATATCAATAATGTAGCATGTTAAATGTGTAGAAAAGTGATAAATTTTACGGCAACAAAATATGTAAATAGCGAGCTTTCTTTGCTAGTAATTAATTAATAATTAGACGTGCATGGTTCGTAAACTGCAATGTTAAGCATCTACACTACTAGTTCGGATATTCCTTACTCTATAACCTTCGTAGAAGAGTACATCTTGGTTTATACTTCGCTCGGAGAATCTGAGTTGAATTTTCAAAATATGCAGCAAAATCCTTTTTAATGAGGTTAATTATAAATTAATTAATTATTTTTCCACTTTTGAAAAAATAATTATGTCGGTTCGTACTCTACTTGGTTTTCGAGAAAAAAAAATAATGGCATGCTGAAAACATTCATCTACCGCCATCTATTATCTTCCATCTCAATTTTGTTGGCGATATCAACAAATTGACAAAACAACACTCCGTATAGTCAGTATTCTCCGTAACCTTAAAAACCCTTTTTTTCAAGATCATCGGAGACCGGAGTGAAGTTGCCGCACTCCACTTGCCGCTCGGTAACGTGACGACGACGAACCCAACTGGAAGGGTCATTTTAGACCCGTAATTTCGGCAACGACGATGAATAATCAATATTTCTAATATTTATTACGAAAGGATAAAAATATTATCGTTAACCAAAAACGACTATTTCATCTTATTTTTATCCCGTCTACAAGAATACGGCAGAATTCGAACAAAACATTTATTTCGGAAAATAAATTTTTTATCTTTTGAACCGAAAATTATACATTAATTCTGGCTATACCATTGAATTCTTATCGCAACTTAACGTCGAATGAGACATGCTGCACTTTTATTTTTCTATCCAGTTACGAATAAAGTTAAGTCAAAAGTGGTGCGTGCTAAGTGTGTCACGCGGTAAATAGAACTGCCTTCAGCTACATTTTTTTTAAATTAAAAGTTTTCAGGAGCGAATATGGTCTGTTTGAAAATGCGAAAAATTACAATTTTTGTAAAAATGACCATTTTCAAAAGGTTGTATCTCAGAACTCATTTGGTGAAATTGAATTTAGCAAGCAGAGTTTTGAAGGTAATGAAAGGACCTATCAAATGCAAGTCTACTCGTTTAATTTTGATAATTGTTTGAAAATGGCCAAATTTTCGAAATATTCGTTGCGTTTTTATCAGTCCCGAAAAATGGGCATTAATATTTGGAGTTTTGAAAATTTTAGTGTGAATATAGACGCCAAAACTACTAAATTGAAATCGGTTTATATCGCTTCGAAATAGTCTTTTGAAAATCGGCTTAAAGTGGCCATTTTTGGGCCCTAGAAAGGCTCGTTCTCGGGCCCGTGGGCATCTAAAGGGCTAAGAATTGGTGGAAGTTCTTATTTTGGGCACCAAAACATCATACTAAAATTTAAAGAGAATCTGTGAATCCCTCTCACAAAAGTGACCGGAAAGTAAAAATATTACTCATATATATATAATAGTTTTTTATTTCTTCATATTTTTGTAGATTCTAGAAAACATGAAAGTGATTCTAATAAAAAAAAATTGAAAGCATATGTTAAAGAAGATGATGATATACAGGTATATTAAAATTATTGCATAAAATATTAATCAGTGTATGTATATGTATGGTATATATTTGTTTTAACGTGTACATGCGTATGTATAGGTAGGTGTATTTATATGAGTGTATTGATTAATGTATTAAATTATCATCATTTGTGTACTAAATTAATTAGTATGTGTGTATAAGTATTTGTATTATAACGGGGGAATTTGACTGAGTGTGGGAACGACTCGGTAGCTTCCCCACGTGTATAATTAGGAGGCAAATGACGGTTGATTTACCGTCCAAATTTTAATAAGTTATGTTGTTTACAATTTTAATAATTATCTGCTTTGGCAGAATGAATCAGGGCGCCAGGCACTGGATTTGTAGATTTACTGAATTGAATTACTCTAAACTCGAGCAGTGCCACTCAATTAATTGATTTGAATTAAATTCTATTTTCTTATTTATTCGCGACTAGCCAGAGGCAGAGCCGTGAGGTTGTACGGCCAGAGACGTTCGAGCTGAGTTTCGGGTTGTGGACAGACACGTACACACACATGCAAAAATGTCAAATAATAAATATAAATATGGTCACACTTGATAATTTGGATTTGATCTTAACAATTTGAGTCCTTTAATAGGCAAATAAATATTTACAAAAGAACCTCTGAGAGGCATGCTAGTTTCATTGTAACAGAATAAAATATAATGAGAGAGTCTAGCGGAATATTATAAGCCTGTCGCAGTATGCACGCTATTTATTTAAGTGACTCTACTATGAATTTAATTTACAAGAGATAATATTATAAATATTTGTCTTGAAGAGGCACGCAATACGCTTAACAATATTTTTGAGTCGCTTGGCTCACCAAATTATGTGTTGCTCCACCTCAAATCTCGAGCGTACGGATACGTGCGCGACAAATTAATTAACAGAAAAAATAACTACAAACGCGCGAGGACGAAGGCACTCTGGCGCGGAGTTAAAGCCACAAAGTAGGCGCAAAATTATAAATTGAATTTTAAATAAGAATCTATAAAACCGCGTAAGGCAAATCGTACCCTTTTGAAGCTCCTGCTCGTATCAAAACGATTTTAATCAGGCATCGGGCCTGGAAAAGCGAGGCAGTTAATTGACAATATTTAAAATATAATTTAATAATTTATAAATCCAAACGAACGAACGTTGCCAATAAAAATGCACGGGCGCTATCACTGTTCGCAGAGTGAACTTTTACGCGATATAGAAGATCGAATCTACGTGGCGCAGGAAAGTCCGTCGAGGCCCGCGACATTCTTCGCGCTCCTGTTACGTCGCTCGCTGATTGGTGCACTCTAGTTCGGCACCACATCGGAATGTTGTTGGGTCTAGCATCCTTCTCTCTCGCTCCAATGTCCTTTTCTCTTGCTGCTGTAAGCACAGGCACTACAAGTATATTTTGTGGAATTTTCCATAATTTTGAAAATTATACTATTCCAATTCGATACTGGGGCTACTATGTGCCAGCAGGCAATATTCAATGGAATTTTCCGCAGATGTACGAATTAAAATTCGTAGGTAAGAAGAGCGAGGCATTAGAAAGCCTATAACGCTCTCTTGCATAAACTGCAGGAAAATGCACTCTTAGCCTTTAAGGCATAAAAAATGAGTGGTTTTGAATAATTAAAATGGGAGAATTATAATGACATGGAGGCAAAACTGATGAGAGGCATAAGAGAGAGATAAAAAAATAAGAATGCGTAACTTAAGCATCTGCAACATGTAGATGTTCTGAGCGACGGAGCGGCGCATCCTGGAGGTTGCAGCGGGATCTTTTGTTGGTGTCTCTTGATCCTGAAAGAAAGTCCCGGCGCTCGTCGACGCGTATTTGCGTAGGCATAAAAAATAGAAATAAAAATAAATAATTGTTTTAAAGAATTAACGGCCCGTGACGAGAGGTGGAGAGACATCCCTACTGGCTGCTTGTATTATCTTTTAAGGCATTTTTAATATTTAAATTCGTGCGATTAACGTGCGAAAATCCGCCACGTTACAGTATATACAGATTACTTTTGCAATACTTTGTTATATGTTTTTACACTTTTTTATTCTTGTCCGTCTTTTACTTTCACTTACTTTTTTTCTCTCCTTTTTTGATGTTATGCAGCAAAAAACTAATACATATAGTTTTTATTTATTCATGACGACTATTGGAAAGAGATTATAGATGCAGTGTCTAAAGAGATTTTATTTTATAGTAGGATTTGGTTCAAGAATAAATTTAATTGTGCTGGGGAAAATAAATCATACTTGCCAAAATTCTTACAGACAACCGTGATTTTTCTTATATTTTAATTAAATAGGTCTTAAATCGACATCTCGAGCCCATTGGCACTAACGCTGAAACACATGTCATATTCTTTTGCCAGAAAATATCTCTATAAAGTTTCAGCCAAATACATGAACCGGAGGTTATGGACTCTCCTTGTAAGAGACATGTAGAACTAAATTTACTAAAT
Source organism: Megastigmus dorsalis (assembly GCA_900490025.1). Lineage (NCBI taxonomy): Eukaryota > Metazoa > Arthropoda > Insecta > Hymenoptera > Megastigmidae > Megastigmus > Megastigmus dorsalis. Next base: position 4,357 of record UELU01124268.1, read on the forward strand.
GGCACTTATAATGTTTACTGGCCCAGAGTCGCATTCTTACTCTCTAAATCTAAAGTAGTGAAAAGTCACTCACAATCAGTGTATATACACTATTCGACAAAGTTATAAGTATATGTCACTGATAAAAAGTGCATATGCACTATTCAAAGTGGTGAAAATTTCACTACTTTGTACAGTTAATATTACTGTAAAACCAGTGAATTTTCTTCGATGACAGAATAGTGTATGTTCACTGTTTAACAGTGAAAATTCACCACTAAACTAGTAAAAATAAAGTTATATCCCTAAAAAACAAAAAAATACTTTTGTTATTTATATAATTCACCGCATTATAGAAACATTGAATATTAGATATAGTCGGATTTGTGTATGATCTTTCGTTTTACAATAAATCGTAATATAATTAAACAGTTAAAAAAAATTTTCTCCACACAGGACTGGAACCGGCGTTCTTTGGGGTACAACGCACATACCTTAACCACTATGTTACGCAAAGCTTGCGCGATAAAATTTGGATTTTGCCCTAAACCCATTAACGCCCAAGTGGACACTTTTTTCACCAGCTTCTCAGAGCTCTCTAGATTGGGTAAATTTGAGTCTAAAAAATTTTTGAACACATGAAATTTATAGATTTTCCATCCATCTTTCGAATTGTGAGATTTAAAATATAAAAAAAATAATTTTTTATTACTCAAAAATAAAGTTTAAGTGTAAAAAAACACCGAAAAAAATAATTTTTCTTTTTTTGATTTATTACAAACTTTCCGTTATGCAGTCATCTTGAAACCAATTTAGATGGTGGAGGAAATGTCTGAACTTTGAGGAAACATGTTCGGAAAGTGAATTTTGTTACCTACATGATTCAAAATGGCGTCCAAAGTGAAAATTGTTACTAAATATATTTAGGACACTTTAACTAAAAAACATTCAACTTTTTTAAAAAAACGATAAGAACAAAAAGTGCTTAGAATTCATCAAAGAACTCAATATAATTTTTTCAGAATTTTTCATGAATTCTTTTTAATTTATAAAAAACTCGAGTAAATTTCTAAATTTTCTCCAAAAAATCTGAAAAAATTATATTGTGTTCTTTGATGAATTCTAAGCACTTTTTATAAATTGAAATTTTTCCGAAATTTGATATTTTTCGAGTATTAAAGGCTTTATAACGAATTCGCGATTGAATTAATGATTCAATCGTTAATTCAATTTGATGCTCCATCCGACGGCACAAACACCGAGGATGATGAGCAGGACAGCGAGCGTGGCGCGTGTCGCAACGTAGAGAGAGATAAGTGATCTCGAGAGATAGATAGATAGATAGATATACGTTTATTTGCAATTAAATACAAAAATTAACTGGTAATACACTGTTTAAACAATATGACATTGGTTTACAAATAGCTAACATTAATGCACAAAATATAAAGTCAATCCTCATTTTATCATTCTATATAAAATATTGCACTTGCTTACTAACTATGATATTACATGTTAAGATTTAATACAAAAATCAGTCTTATATAAAAATCTGTCAGTACAAAAAAATCAGTCTTCAGAATATTTAACGGGTAATATCACAGAGCGTCTTATTTCAAAATACAAACAAACGTGGTAAATTAAGCGTTCAATATCTATCGGTCAACATTGCATTTTAAAATTTAATCATTCACTCATTGCACACATACGCTTATAAATACACTCACACAATTAAAATTAAAACGATGTATAGGGGAAAAAACAAGATAAATTAACATAAGAAAACCCATCCGTTTGTCCCCTGTGTGAGTGCGAGACATGGTTGACTGTAATATGTTTGGTGCACTAAGACCAAAGGCCTTGTATTCGGATAGCTACGGATCCAGCTCGAGTAGGTGCTTGAGGATCGCCGTCTTAAACCCGCGCAAAGATGGTAGGTTGCGCAGATTTAGTGGGAGAGAGTTCCAATAGCGCGCACATTGGACCTGGAAATATCTCATACCAGTTTCCGTGCGCACTCTTGGCACCGAGAGTTCTTGTGCATCACCCCTGCTAGTGTACCTGGACTGGTGTTTATTGAAAAATGCCGCTAAATACCCCGGTTCATTAAGTCGAAGGATTTTATACATTAAGATGGCGGCAAAATACATCCTCCGACTGTCAACGCGCAACCAGCCTAGCCGCTTTCTATAGGGGGTGATGTGCCCATCCCTCCTAACACCGTAGACAAATCGCAGACATGTGTTATTCAGTCTCTGTAGTCTTATTCTCTGCTCATCGGACGCATCAAGACACACAACAGCGCAGTAATCAAGATGGGGTAAAACTAGAGCTTCAACCAACCTTCTGCGTAAAACCTCGGTGGTACATGCCCTTATAAACCGCAGGCTATAAAGGGCTTTATTGACTTTTTTCGTTACACCATGGACCTGCGGTTTCCACGTTAATTTACTATCTAGTGTAACACCGAAGCTCACGATGGTGTCGGAAAAAGGCACAAGCGCTCCACCCCCCCATATCAACGTCTGGCAATCCCACTTTGACCAAATCATAACATATTTACGTGAACCAAATAAAATTGCTTTGGCCTTGCCAGCATTGAGACGGAGGGACAAACGCTCGGCCCACATCGACACCAATCGTGCCGCATCAGACAGGCGAGCTATGCCCTCCAGAAGTTCACCTGCAGGCACCTGCAGATAAACCTGGAGGTCATCGGCATATAGAATGTGCTTGACCGTCCCACGATCAAAGAGGTCTTTGAGGTCATTAATGTAGCGACTGAAGAGTAAAGGCCCGAGGATCGACCCCTGTGATACACCCAGATTTGTCTCAACCCACGAGGAACAACTACTTTTAGATAATACGCGTTGAGTACGGCCTTGTAAATAGGACTTAATCCACAGGAGTGCAGACCTCGAGAACCCGAGATCGCGCAGTTTACTCAACAGTCTCGAAGGAGAGATGGTGCCAAATGCCTTACTGAAGTCGAAGAGCAACAGCAAGGTGATCATCCTTCGATCAATGCATATGCGAATGTCATCAGTCAATTTAAGCAGGGCTGTCTGAGTACTGTGATGCTGTCTTAACCCTGCCTGAAAAGGATCAAGAATGCCGGTCGTGGAGAGATAGCTAGTAATTTGAGAGTGTGCAATCTTCTCAAGCACCTTAGAAAGAAAACACAGTAGGGCAATCGGACGAAAGTCCGAAACTGAGGATGGAGCTGAAATCTTTTTTAAGGCCACTAACTGTGCCTGCTTCCAGGTACTCGGGAAGACTCCCCGAACAAAGGAGGAGTTAAATAAACGGACGATATAATTCCCCAACACTGGCAGAGACTTCACCACCACACTCTGCGGTATGTCATCCACACCCCTCGCCTGTGATGAGAAATGGGAACTAGCGAGTACAACATCAGCAAAATTTATTGGTTTGAAAGAAAACCCATCTTCAGACGCGGATAAAATTATGACCATTACATTCTCTATGTTTTCATTGGGTGCGAGTGACACACTCGCAAAGTACGCGTTGAGCTCGTCCGGGGTGAAACCATGCAACTCCTCCCTGCTTTTAGGCAAGAGGCCAAAGTTACGCATTTCCCTCCAGATGTCTTTTTTTTCATCAAGAGCATCATTTAAATGACTACTTAGAGAAGAGGTACGCGCATGATCCGTGCGCTCCTCAACCTCATTGCGTAAACGGAAAAACTCATCCAACAACGCAGCATTCCCGGTCCTTTTATAGCGTCTGTGCGTGGCATTACGTTTGTCAATGAGAAGCTGAAGCTCAGTCCCAATCCACGGTGCTTTACCTTTTCGAGGAGTTATGATTTTTGATTCAGCTAGTTCATTTATAGCTGCCATGAGATTGGAACCAAGACATTCAAGCGCTCCATCCAGGTCAAAGTCCGACTCTAATGTATTTGGTTTAAATGACAACCAGTCGCAGCGGCACAAAAATTCATTTAGCTGCTCATAATTTATCTTACGATAATCTCTATAACTAAAAACATCCTTCGGAGGAGAAACTATGCAAAGGTCAATAGTGACATTAATAATGCTGTGTTTGCTGCGAAAAGGTGCCAAGTTGTTCCCATAGTCACGTACAGTATCGTTATCGTGTGAGACGAGTCGGTATGATGCGTAGAGCCGTGCTGGATGATCTTAAGGGAGAGTTCATTCGCTAGATTTCGACTAAACTCTGCATCTCCACCCGTCGATAACAAATCCGCATTCAGATCCCCCATAATTATTTTGTGGCTGTAGTTACCGCACAAATCCCGCAACGATGAAAGAAAATCAGGATCACTATGAAACGCTATTTTTGGGGGCCGATAAATTATCCCAATCAAGACCGGTGGTGAGTTGCCCCTTTGTACCTCGCACATAAGGTATTCTGGAATAAGTGGTTTTGTAGGACCAGTACTGTTGGAAGACGATAAAACCCTGACTTTGAAATCGTTGCTGATGAACAAGGCAACACCACCACCGTGAATGTTACGGTCAACACGAATCAAACTGTATCCCTCAATCTGAACCAGATTGTCATCGACGACTGGGCCAAGACACGACTCCGCAACTCCGAAAAGATGGTAGGACGGACCAGCAGCAAGAAATTGACGAACTTGCCCTATGTGAGCTTTGAGAGAATTCACATTGAGAAAACCCGCTCTCAATGCTCTCTCCTTCGCCTTCGGCAACACCCCCAGCAACGGTTACGTTCGGCAGCGTCTGCAAGTCGTCTTCCCGCTCAGCAACAGAAATCCGCCCGATCGGCGGCTGTACTGTGGCAGCCCTCCAAGTACGAGTATCAGCAGCGCTCGGCAGTGCCTGTGTGCCGTCTTCCCGCTCGACAGCAGAAATTTGCGCTACTGGCGCCTGCACATCGGCCACATCGTGTGTATCACCTACTCCAGTGACAAGTAGGGAAGAAAAGGCGAGCGCGCTCCCAAGTGGTGGGGGGCACACCTGGGCCGGTGTTGACGAGCCAAGCGGCGCACGAATTCGCGCGAGCAAAGAAGAAGAGTCTCTGACTTGTACGCTCTTGATTGTTGACTTTGTTTTCGTCTTCGGTTTATTCGCTTGCTTAGCCGAGAGCACGGTGGAATCCGCGCGACCGCTAGCACTCGTAGATGGAGTAATGCGCCAACAACTATCACAGAGGCCATCCTTCTTCTTTCCGGAGCATTTGGAGTGGCAAGGTTGGCGACACTTCGGACAGGTGTGAAGTGGTCGTTTAGAAGTCTCGCCGCATACCTTGCAGATGATATTCGCACTCATATTGCGTGAATCTGCCGTCGCAGTGAAGATAGCAGAGCTGCCAACTCCAGATCTTCGACAATAAATAGTGACTCGCAGCGACTCACCTAACCTCTCTCTCGGAATTTTAACTTAAAGCGGTCTCCCTGGCTCAAAAATTGGAGCCGTGTAGTCAGTGCTCCCTGCGTATGGAGCCTGCGGGAGGCCGGATCATCTGGAACAATAATAGCTCGCACAGACGCAGTGAGCAAGGATGTAGATGTCACAAATGCAGGAGCGACGTCCCACGCGTCTGTCTACTACTACTTACCGACCGAGAAAGAGAGAGAGAGAGAGAGAGAGAGAGAGAGATAGATAGATAGATATTCTTTTATTTGTATATGTATACAAAAATGATATAATCGAATATAACAATACATTTCAAATAATAAACTTTTACAATAATACACTTTATCAGTCTTATTATAAATTGCATTCAGTCTTTCTATGATATCACAGGCATAATAACTTGATCAGTCTCAAAAATCAGTTTTAACATATGTCTCGAACTTTAAGAGTAATATCACAGAGCGTCTTAGATTAAAAATACAAATAAACAAAATTACAAAGCAGTCGATATCTATCTTACAAAACAATTAAAATTAAAAACAAACATTTACTCAATCCAATCATTCATATCACACTCACTCTAATAAATACACTCACACTTTTAAAACATTGTATATGGGACGAAACGAAATAAGTTAACATAAACTCATTTGCTTGTCCCTAGTGCCTAGTGTAAGTCAGTATTTTTGCGTTTTATAGTCCTACATTTGTCATTTGTCACGGGGTTAGTCTCCGGATGACTAGGAATCGATTTCAAGGAGGTGTTTGAGGAGAGAGAGAGAGAAAGAGAGAGAGAGAGAGAAAGAGAGAAAGAGAGAGAGAGACGGTACGATAGGAAAATTAGATCGCGCCGTCAGATCGATTTCCGCCGTGACTCAGAACGGACGTGAGAGAGAAACCGCGACATAGCTACACGACGATATACGCGACGCGAAGTGGCTGTATGGGTGTGCGTGAGTGTAGGTTTAGCCGTCTACTCAACTACCGAGAGTGCTGCACTGGAGCTGCAGGCCAGTGCAACTTGCGACGGAGCGTATCAAGCGAGATTTACTCATAATAATAATCAGAGCGCAGAGTAAGTACCTCGAGTAATATTGCGGCGGATCGTAAACGGCGATACGCGTACATACATATACGTGTTTTCTCACGAATACTGCCTTTTCGGTTCGCGAATACTTTGTAGATTTATCACTTGTGAAGACTATTACAGAATATATCCTTTATATTAAGATAAAGCCACGTATTCGTTATTCGAGTATCAATCTTTCCCCAATTCTTCCTGCGATTACCGTCGCCTCCGCGGGCACAGTCGAAAAGCGTTTCAACTGTGCATAAAACTGAGATGCTGGCATCGTGAGCGTAGCACGGCGCTCACGATCGAAAGTCCGATCAACGGAAAGCGAGACTCATCAAGAGAGTCTCGCATTTGTGTGGAAGCCGTGTCACCTGATCAGCGGGGAAAATTGCGTGTAGATTTTCCCGCTGCAACGTGTAGGAAAGGTAGGAGTGTGCAGTACACCGGTAGTGCACACCGCATAAACAGCCTTGCTACAGCTTATTTTATTTATAATAAACTCATACATATTTGAAAATTAGTATTTTGCACCTGCAATCTCTGAAATTCAGCTAACTGCGTCTAGTTACGTCTTCTGAAAATAATTTGAACAATGCACACTTTTTTATATTTTATCGGTTATCTACGCAGTGTACTAGTTTTTCTTACTCAAAAATATTAGCTTTTATTACTTATTAGAAACTAAATACTCCTTTTCTTTATAAATGTTATAATTTTGTTTCTCAACTTTTGACCCAAAATTGATTGACTAAAATGTAAATACAAACAGTATAAAAATTTATCAACAAATTGGATGAGTGTAGTGTATGAATAAGAGTTTTTGTCTGAAATTCATCACCTTGGCAGATGATAAGTCCCTTCAGGGTTAGTGCACTTATCTACTTTGAGTTTTCTCGCAGCATGTTTTGATCAAAGATCAGTTGATGAAAGATCTTGTTATTTTAAAAATTTGAGAAATTTAAAAATTTAGGTTTCAAATTTATAAAATGCCAAAACAATGTAGATCTTTATTCACAGATGCCTCGTCAGAATTTGATATTAACTTTTATTCACTTGATACCAAAGATGATGATTGTTTCACTTTTATTCCAGATCTTGGTGATTCTGGTTGTTCAGATGATGATTCTGAGGGTGAAGAATTTGAAAGATTTTTGGAAAACAATTCTTACTCAAAAACATAAAAAAATTACATCGATATCCAAACTAAACTTGAAAACGAACACGTTTTCGAATGGATCGATGGAGAAAAAAAGTACAGTAACGATGCTGAAAACACGTGGCTTTTGTTCGAGAATGATATTGTAAAAATTCGAAATATGAGTCCAGTCGAATTATTTGAAACTTTTTTTGAGATCAAAAATTACATTATTGAGTCAACTAAGCAGAATGGTCATGATTTAACGAAGTCCGAGCTAAATACTTTCATTGGAATAATCATCTTCTCCATTAACAACCCCAGAAAGTCTCAAAGACATTATTGGTCTACTGATCTTCATCTAGGCTGTGAAATAATACAGTCTGGTATGTCTCTAAATAAGTTTCAGACCATAAAATCAAAATTGAAATGTTCGCAACCAGCAAATGAAGATCAAAATGATAGAGCTTGGCGTCCGAGATAAATAATGAATTTATTTAGAGAAAATTGTGACGGTGTAAATCCGTCACAAGGGAAAAGTGAAGAGGGGAAAACTAGCCGAGCCTCGAAGATGTCCAGCATCTACGTCGGGCACCAGCCGGAGGAAAGAGAGG
>UELU01124277.1:1201-12675 GCA_900490025.1 Megastigmus dorsalis
ATAAGGCAACAGGTATAGTTCAAGCTAACCGAGTAAAAGGTGTTGATAACGGTCTTGATAAAAAATCTCCTCGAGGAACCTATTGTGTAAAAAATGACAAAAATAGTGGAATCAATTATATCACAATAATGGATTCCGAACTCGAATTCCTATTTAGCGACCGAAAAAACCCCGGAGAACAAAATGTGGACTGAATCAACTGATTTTTGAAAATTTCGTCCGCCATATTAGATCCACCATTTTGTATTTTTGAAATCTGAACTCAGATTTGTAATCAGCGACCAAATTTTTATAGAAGTCTATGATGAAATGACTGTTATTTTCCCAAAATATCATTTAGCTGTAATTTTTACAGATTTGAGCCGCCATTTTGAAAACTGCCATCTTGAATTAATGAATGCCACCATGTACACTTTATTTTAAATTGTCCATGGACACTTTTCATGAACTTTTCTACCATATTCGACACTGATTTCGGAGTTAAAATATTGATTTTATGAAAAAATATTTTACAAAAATCACGATTTTCCACTGAAAAAGCAAACATAACCTATGAAAATCAGTTTGTAATCAAAAACCAATAGCGTATTTCGAAAGTTCAGAAAATTTGCGATCGAAATTGACTTGCCCAAATTTTTTGCAGATCATTTCACCCGTCTTTATAGCAATTGAAAAACACCAAAAAAATTTGTCCGTTTGGGCCTTAACGGGTTAAACTTTAGTTGATGAATATTTATACTTGTCTGATGACTTAGAACCTTGCACATATGATAGCAGAAATGAAAGTAATCTCAAGTACTTCTTAAATAACAGTGGTCGATTTATCGAAAGAGCTTAAAATCGAAAGAAAATATAAGGACAGATTTGATGAGATAGATTACGATAGAAATAGCCAAAGGTAGCAATACATAAAAAGGAAACAAATCTGAGCCCGATCTTGTTAGGGTTGAGCGTTAAATGTTCGTTGTATCTCGAATTTTCAAACTTCCTCCGATTTTTTGGATGAATAGAGATTTAGCCATTTTTTATCCGATTTTTTAGAGCATAGCATTTTTCAAAAACATGTGCATAGCAAAATTCGCAGATTAGCGTGTCATATTTTTTTTAATTTTTTTTTATTTATTTATTTTTTTTATTTATTTAACGTCGCTCTATTTATGCTCCCACTTGGTGCTAATCAGCGACGGAGGCATGCGATGTGTTTGCAAACAAAGCACATGAATTAAAATTCAGTGGTGCTCGTGTCAATCGGCCGCGCTTGGACTCGAACCCGGGTCCGCCGGACTGCGAGTCCATCGCTCTACCGAATAAGCCATCGCAGGCCTTATTTTAACTACTTATAAATTTGATTATTTAAAAATTTTGTTTCATTATATGGACCTGCCTCATACTAGGCAAAATTACCGTACTTCTCCATTTCATAATCGATTTTACTCAGATCTCCGATGGATCTACTACTCACTCTCTTTTTTGACCACGGAAAAAGTCTGGAATTCATTGTCGATTTAAGAATTGTCTGTTTGTTGTGTATATATTTATTTTTGTGTGTGTTCGAAGTTTTGAAATGACCCAAGCTGGCAGACTAGCTAGATCCAAAGATCAGCCTCCAATCCGCTCGTATGGTCTTTCGTCCGAAATTTTCAAACAGCCAAGGCTGGCCTAGACTGGCTAGATCTAAAGAACAGTCTCGAATCCGCTCGTATGGTCCTTTGTCCGAAATTTTGAAACAACCAGGGCTGGTAAACTGGCTAGATCTGGCAATTTCTTCTCTCTGTCCAATGTGAATAGGGAGCTAGCGGTTCTTGACCGTCGACCTTAGCGCGGTGTCGAATCAATCACCTAAATATCAGCCTCGAATCCGCTCAATAGCGCTTCAAAACTTTCGGATTTTTCAAAGCTTCTAATTGTATGAAGAGAAAAATGTTGTGTCTGTTTGCTGTATCTGTGTATACATTTATTTTTGAATGTATTGATATTACCGCGATAAGATGGAGTGGAGAACGGAACGAACGCAATTAAAACTTCGACAATTTCGCGTGAATCGTTAAATCGAAAAACTTTAAAATATGTTTTAAGTCATCGAGGGAGGATAATATAGATTCCTCGAAAAATATATAAAAATGTACTTACATGCACAGAGTTATGAAGATGATGATGTTCTTGCAGAGTTGTGTCATCCTTCCTTCCCGTCACTTTTTGTTTAAAAAAAATTTCGATTTTCGTACCCACGTCCCTCACTGACGAAACTCCACACCAAAAATGTCACGTATGATAACTGTGACGAGAGGTTCTTTCTCTCTATGTGGATTCTGTTTCGTCCGACTTTCCAGTAACTTAATCCGGAAAGGAATTTGTGAGGGCGGGTAAATAAAGTGACACGAAGACTGGAGAACTTTGTACTAAGTTTATTCACGATACGTCGAGTGGTTCTAGCTGCGTTGCGCGGCGATCGGTCAGTCGTTCCTCGTTCAAATGTTGGACCGTTCTCCTCGATGCGGCCCGACGGGGCTGTTTTTATTATGATTCATTAGAGGTGTTGGAAATGGTAAAAATCGCCTCTGTATGACTGTTGACCGGGTAGAAAAGTGCTGCGTTTGCGGACGCTTGCATTTTGAAGCGTGGTCAGCTACAAGTTACGCTTCTGTGAATAAAGTAGGTGCGAATCTATGATATTGGCTTATCTTGTTCTAAAAATGAACAATTTATTGCTTTGTGACCATCTTTTTTTAACTTATTACTTCAGGACCAACTTAAATATAAAAGTCAATACCGTCGTGATTTAATTGTACTATTGTTGGAATTTTTGGAATCTCATCAGCTTTTACATAAACTAATATAACGTTCTACGGTTACAGGGTCGTATTCTGATAGATTTCGATTTCAGGATTCGTGTCGGAACCTAGATTTCTATCAAGAGTTTAAACTAAATAAATCCTGCCCAAATGTATCAGGGCAAAGGAGATGTAGCGAAGACGCGCAATCGACTCCGCTCATCGCCACCCTGATACTCTTGTTTCTCCATGGTTTGACCTTCTTTATCTCAAGGGAAATTGAGATTAGAAAGGCCGGAAAATATGGAAGGAGCTTTCCTCACTTCGAGCGTAAGCAAACGCGTATTGGCTTGATTACGACAGAGCGAGTACTAGACTCAGTGGATTGAGGATGGGATAGGTCAGACTAGGAAAAAATCGAGTCGCTTAACATTTTAAACGATTACGTACTGAATAGTTTAAAAGTTTTTTGCCTCTCACCTTTCCAGCTTCGATGGACGTCGCAACGACGATCAACCTAACTGGAACGTATACTATACGTATAGCAGGTTCGTTAAAGAATCGCAATACTTCTTTAACTTGCTGCGAGAAACTCGATTAAAATCTTAAAATAATAAACATTAAAGAACTATACAATGGCCTTCTATCTACTGTCACTTAATGGACAGTAGACAGACGTCAGCTTGCTCTCTTTTCACGGGGTTCATTGGAAAAGTGTATTACTTTTCCACTTTATCCATGAAAAACCCAGTTACGGGTATCTGGTTTGTCGAGAAAGCGCAATGCTTTCTCTACTTACAGAGAGAGACTATTAACTTAATAATTACTTATATCTAATAAGTCTCTTCACGATCGCGTAATGGATCGTGAAGGAGTTATTTCATATACCTTTGTGTACTCGACTTACTAGTACGCAGTGCTATTGCTAGCACAGCGGGTTCACCGGAAAATGTAATGTTCTCCAGGCCAGCCGCGAGGAAAAGGGACGCTTGTCTTTTTATACTCTCTGCGAGTTCGTTGCCGCTTGTATTAAGTGACCAACTTGTCGACAGAGCTTAGCGATGAAGGAATAAAAGTATTAAGAAAGATATGAATCGTGATGAAGAGTTTATTCAAGTAGAGGAGCTGGTACAAGCATGACTCTTTGCTGGAATTCGACGGTGTTTATATACTCTTCGATGATCGGGACATCTGGCGACTTCCCTCTCTCCTTGACGGCTCTTCCGTGTGATTTGCTCACGCAGGTATGCGTTTTATTCGCGCGAATCTTGCTCTCTCGCGGCTTGACTGTGTATGAGCATGCGTGTGTATGATCGTTGCGTTCAGCGGTCGAATATCTTTCTCTCTCGCACTCATTCTATTTCGATTTAATTTTGATTCTATTTTATTTCTACCTATATTCTCTTTCTTATTGATAACGAATTTTCTTCTTATTTATTTTTAAATTAACTCCTTTGTATATTCATTAGTAGTTATAGTAGCACTGTGGCCCGTCACAACAAACTTGACCTTGAGACAGGGTCATTAACCTCTGACGAGGACAGGTTTGTTTTGACGGGCCATAGTGCCACACACAAACTTGTTCTCGAAGCAGAGGTCATTAACCTCAGACAACGACAGGTATGTTTTGATGCGCCTTAGTGCCAGGCACGTACTCGCACGTGCACACGCACACGCACGCGCACGAGCCATACTGCCATAGGCGCACTTGCACTTGCACGAGTCATAGTGCCACAAGCACACTCACACGTGCATGAGCCATAGTGCCGCACACGCACTCGCACGCGCACGAGCCATAGTACCGTACACATTCACACACACAAACGCACGCACGCAATCACGCACGCACACGAACACACGCACACACACATGCACGCGAAAAGAGAGACATTTAGCTACCCAAGTCATGACGTTCCCTCGGCGACGGCTGCATAGAGACTGAATGCGTCGATGGGGTGTAGCTAGGCCCCACCACCGCTTTCTCCCCCTCTACAACTATATATTTTGCAAGTTTGCAAATCCAGCTAGCCCCCCACCACCATCAGATACCCCCACCAACTACAACTGTATATTTTGCAAGTTTGCAAAAATCAGCATGGCAACTACTATCGCTAATATTATCATTATTACTACTACTCGTGTAAGTATATTGACTTTTACATAGAAAAGCAGTTATTAATATTACATGAATTCAAGATAAATAAATAATTCCAAATATATAATGATTAAGTGAGTGCGACGGAAGATTGGATAGGTCGGGGGTAGTACAAGGTAAGTAGTCAAAAAATAGATTGAGAAATATTTTTAACAACATTTATTGACATTATTTATGTACAGATTCATTTAAGAATATGACCAGAGACCGTAAGTATAAGTCAGCAAATTCATACACGACGATATATATGTCTTCGGTTGACATATGTACATTAAGCTCCTTTAAGGAGTTCTCTAGATTATTTACAAGACTATCGTCGATAGATCGTAGCGCATAGTCTGCGTTTCCGCTACTAAAATAAATATACTGCGAATTTTCGTCGTTCTGTATTTTATATTTAGCATAATTTACAAAGTGAATCTAATATATAATTAATACCTTTTGATGCGCTTAGCAAATATTTTATTCTCTAATCTATACATGGGGTGAGAGCTTTTAGCCTCTCAAAGGTAAAACGTTTAAATACAAGTGATTTTCGAAAGCGCTTCTTTGCAGGTTCACCACCATCAGCTTCATCTTCTCCATCAGGTATTAACTCAGAAGCCTTATCAGAGTAACTTATCATGTATCTAATAGTGTACCCAGGAATCGATATGCGCTGATCCACCAGCTCTTTCTCGTTGCACGCCCGAAAATACTTGTTAATATTTTCAAATTGATGCTTGAGGCCCTCCCAAGCATAGAGTGAGAATGGCAACCCAGAAAAGTCTGATAATCCTCTGATGTGTACAATCAGGAGATGTTCAAGCCATACATCATAGGTAGAAGCTGGTGACAGCGGTATGCTTGAGTAGAAGTTGCCATTTTCCTCTTCTTCTTCTGTACTGATTAGACGACCGTTCGACGGAGGCGGTCGGAGACTGTGTGGCTACAATGCCTCAAGAAGCCACTATTTATATGCCAAAATCAGTAGTCCTGTTGGTGGGAAGCCAATGAGAGATTCGTTGTAGGGTGCTTATACGACACAATCAAGTTCCAGCACGTTTAAGTTCAATTACATATTGTGCAGTTCATCTACAAAATTTTTTGCAATCGCATCATTTTTTCCACACCCGATGAGAAATTCTTCATGAAGCGCGTGTAACCCAATCCTGTGGCCATATAATATAAAAACATTATACAATATTGCCCGCACACATCAGAAAAATAACTTTGCAATTGGTCTCTATTGTCTTTAAAACCCTGAAAATCAATTATCAAATCCATGATACTGTCTCCTTAGAGATCTGTGGCTTAACTGGCGCATAAGGCGCTTTGCCAGCATATTTATCAATGTGTGCGCCACCTATTGTTGCTATTTCAACCACCATAATCGACGAGAACCTGTCGTGACGAGTCAATCTCCAATAAATTGTCATACTCAGCATAAATCATGCAATTTACAGCCGCAACCAAGGGCTCATCGAATCTCACGTCGATCCTCACACTACCGCTCCTGATTAAATTCCAATGAGTGTCTTCATTGGCTGATAAATAAGGCGTCAAGTCAAAGGCAAACAGACAATAACCTTGGGCATAATCCTCGCGTGTGATGCCATTCCCCAAATTCAAGAAATGCATACCTGTACTCGAAAGCAGGGTATGATAGGCATCAACATACATTCTACTGTCTTTTTTAAAGTTTGGCTGTCAAGGTTTTGAGGGTATCTGCACACCATCCACCTACAGACACAAAAAATTTATATAAAAGTTTTTGAAGTTGAATGGGTTGAGACTCTTATCACCATTGTAAGTCTTATTCTCCACAAAGCCAATGATGATTCTTTTCGGTAATTGACCGAGAATAACGTTATCTATCGTCTCGCCATGAACGCCATCGTGCATGGTTACAGCTTTAACCTCTAAACGCGTAAGTGGATATTTTGCTGTTGTTCTGGATAAAGCTTTCTGATGAGCCAGTAAAATGTGTGGGATTATCTTCATTCGTCGAACAAATAGAGTTGCTTCGGTAATTTTAACTGTATACATCCCTGAAGAATCCATGAGGCAGAAACTGTCTCGGGAGCGTACAAGTCGTACTCTGACCTCGACGCCTCCAAGTAAAAGTCTATCCTGGTTAAAGACGTCACAATGCAAATGGCCGACCATATCAATTTTACTATTAGTCATAACATCTCGTCGGCTCACAAGACCCTTGCTATTATCTTACAAGTTATCCATAAATCCTGCTATGTCGTCATACTAAAAAACACTCGTTAAATGAGATTTTTTTGCCGCAGGACCATACATAAGCAAAGTTTCAATGTACGATCTGTAGGCGTAGGCATTATTTGGTGGTGAAACAGGTTTCTGATTAAAGAATACGTCAACCTGGTTGAACAGTGAGCGCATAAAATTATTCACAGGCTCCACAGGCGCGTCTTCGGGTACTGCACCAGTTGGCGTTATGTGTACGCGCACACTCAATACTGTATGAACCAAATCCAGATACTCGACATTTCCCGGAATGGTAAATTCGATTGGTGATTGGTCGGTAAGCGACGATATCGGCTTGTACTGTACCTAGTGAGAATTCTCGATAGCTGTCTGTGTCGTCAGCAATTCAAAGAGCGATAATTCAGACTTTAATGATTTACAAGAATGAGTGTGTAAAAACGCCATGTTGTGTCAATTTTCAAAAATATCTCTAGTATGGAAATGTGTAAAATAACGCCACAAACGGCCTTTCAGTGTTCTAATAAAACCCTCGGCTACTGCTGCCTTGAGATCCGGATCCCGAGCAGTACGATAAATAATGTTTCTCTTTTTCAATAGTTGCTGCACTTCACGACCTATAAATTCTTTACCTTTGTCTGTCTGTAAATATATAGGGTGTTGTGTTCTTCCGCCACCATCGTTATTTTTTTTCGCTAGAATGCGTTCAAACGCCTCGGCGACAGCTTTAGATGTCTTGTCTAAAAGAGGCTCCGCTCACGCATACTTTGAGAGCACATCTATGACTACGAGTACATAGGCGTATCGATCGGTATAAGCCTTCAACGATTTAAAATTAGCTAAGTCGGCCTCCCACACCTCGTTAGGACTAAATACATTGTAGATACGTCGTGGGAATCGATGTCGCACCAGTCTGTGCAGATTGTGAGAAATCTGAGCGTCGAGCCACTGCGAAACCTGCCTCGGACTGTATTTTTTGCTTATGTCACGTGCAACGTTATACCCGCCATCATATGCTGATGGGGCAGGCAGATCTTAATAAAGATGCTCAAGCGTCTTCTGCATCTGACTTTCTCTTACTCACTGACCTTTTATTTCTCCTGCCACGCTTACTTGTAACAAGATTTCTAACGCGTTTATAAAACTTATCAAATGCAATTTTGCTGACCATGCAAAAAACAGTCATCATGGCTGCTGCTTTCTCCTCGCGATCCGATGTTTCAGTCAACATGCGCGAAAAGGC
Source organism: Megastigmus dorsalis (assembly GCA_900490025.1). Classification (NCBI taxonomy): domain Eukaryota; kingdom Metazoa; phylum Arthropoda; class Insecta; order Hymenoptera; family Megastigmidae; genus Megastigmus; species Megastigmus dorsalis. The sequence goes on from UELU01124277.1 coordinate 9,585, forward strand.
ACGCTCAGATAATAGGCGGTCAGCATTGGTATGGTTTTGATTACTTTTATCAGATTACGCAATATCATGCTCGAGACATGCCCTGACTAGTGTATTTATGCCTGTTTCACCACGTGCTAACTGCTCTTCAAGATGCGTACCTGGGCCCATAAATTCATAGCCCGGTAGATGCATCTCAAAGGGTACAATGTTGATCAAGGCATCCGTGAAAGATTTAGAGGACGGCGATAGTGTAGACGTGTCGTTTGTTGCGCCCTCTACGCCACTCGTCGTCCCCTAGGTGCATCCACGTTCCCAGTTGTAATTTTGACGGTTTTATCAATCAACTTTTCTTAGGCTGTAGTGTGTTTTTTGTGCTAGTAATTCCACTCCTTCCTCGTGGTTCTTTCTTTTCCTTTTTTTATCACTTTTTTATAGGCTAAATAGGACGAATCTATGTCGTTGACGCCACCACTTGCCATCAATTCCTCTTCTTTATCAGTTGTATCCGTAAGGTTCGTCTTGAGACACGAAAGAATCCTCTGATGACGACAACGCCTCGACAGCGTTCCAGAGAGTCTTATTACCTACGAATTTCCTGGGCACGTATGCTTCTCGAAGTGTGCGTGCAAACTGATCGTATCGGCGTGGTGGTAGCTTATTATTATGCCTCATATCATCGTTGACAAGGTCCATAATGTTTGCTCCACGAGTAACACTGCCATCTATCGATATTACACGGCGATGATCCCATAAATATTGTCGGTGTTTCGCAATAGTTTAATTAAATTTGCAGCATTTGCGGCATACTTCATGGGGACGGTCTCGAGAATGTCCAGATTATCCGATGAATTAGACTCGGTGGCGACGTCTGCATCTACACGTGTGTTCGTATCGGAGATTTCCGTGTCTGGCTTTTGTGAAATACTGCTGATCGATGTATCGCTGGCATTTCTAGTATCGGCAGTGGCTGTTTAAAGATGTAAAAACCTCTGCAGTGCTTGCTCGTACATAGAGCATTTTCCCCTCTCCTCTATCGGTAAATTCAAAATTTTACTCATACCCTCGTCGAGGCGCGATGTTACCGTTCCGGGGTTTTGGACACTCTTACCAAAGACTGTACTGACAGATGGCGCTGTTGTTGCTGTCGCTTTACCCTCTCAATGCATTCTTGGGGGATCAAAATCATTTTTCTTGCAGGTTCCACATCGACAATATAGGTTTAACTATTACAGGCACGATAGCCTCCGTCTTTATCAGCAAATTTTTCCTTGCCGTCAGACTCCTGTTTGGTGTAGCAAGTTTTCGCAGTATAGGCGCGTGTTTTCGTAATCTGCTTCTATACAGTCTGCTGAGAGGTATATTACACTGCAAAATATTTAAAGCGGTTTCACAAATGTAGGTCACCAGTTTGGAATCCGCTTTGCGCAGAAGTGCGATCCTCTGATGACTATCGATGTGGCACAAAACTCTAAATATATCAAAGTATTTTCGCCCTATTGGGCAACGATAGCGATTACGTGCTGTCAGACCCATCACAGACGAACGACTGGCACGTCTCTCTTCCTCTGCTACCACTGCCACGTGGGACGTATACATACTGGTACTCGTCAAAGGGAAACACACACATGCGAAATTGGCAATTTTCAGGTGAATCCTGTTTCAGATCTATGAGCAGATAGCTGTACGGTGTGGATACTGCAGAATTTTGGTCGTTTCGGGCAGAGCTGCCGTGCCAGGTGTTGTGTTAGTACACGATCTCGCGGATTCTTGAAAATAACTATGTAATTTGAGTTTAAAGAGATTTCACGTTGACCGCGATGGAAGACGTTTTGCGAAATGAAAATGTTGCTCAGATTATTGTGATGACTGCCCTTGGTAAAAAGATTGGCCACCGCATCAGATCGTCGAAAATCAGGTGTTTAGGTCCGGGATCCGTGGCGTAATCCTCGCTCTTTGGCAGACCTTCGTGAAATTCGATATTTTCACCAAATTCCCTGTAAGTAGGCTGCCATTCGCTGTAGGAGAGTAATATTCGGTCAGACGGGGTGTCACTCATACGATCAATGTACTTGGGAAAGTTTTTTACAAACACCGTTTTAGCACACGATATGGGCCCGCAAATCATCGATGTCCACGGATGCTTCCAGCGTACATCAATTTTTACGACTAACCAGTTCATACTCTCGTCGGTTGTACTTATATAAGGCCCTTTCTCGAAGAAGAAGCAGAAGAACTTGACGTACGGGGGCGCGCGCGCGCGGGAGAGACACGCCGCCGCGGCCGCTTCGTGCTTGCGCGAGCGGTTAAAAGCGCTAGCCGGAAATCAGCCATCTTACTCGCATGCGCGAGCCGCTTTAGTGCTAGCCGGAGGCCAGCCATCTTACTCGCATGTGTGAGCAGCTTTAGCACTAGCCAGTGGCTAGCTATATTGCTTACATAACTAGTGCAACCGTGTATTATGACAGTATCTTGGTCCCCGCAAATTCCACAATTATACGTGGTCATGATGGTATGTAAATAACAAAGATCAATAATACGCCGAAGCATTTTTAATAGAACCGCGCCTGTATAGAGTTTAAGATTTTTTCTCACTTTTCGTCGCAAAATAGGCGTATAGCCAGCTCTCGCTCCAGTGCGAACCCTAGCATACAAATAATAATATTCAAAATACTTCTCTTATTCGTTATTGTTCGATACTGTGTGGTACTTTGACGGTTTTTAGATAAGTGATACATTTCGTGCTATTATACCCTCTTTTATATTCGTTTGCACCGTTAGATTTTAAGGAAAAAAAGGGATAAGTGCATCTGACTATATAACATTATGCTATTTCGCAGTTTTATAACCACCGCTTACTTTATTTAACAATGAATTCAATTAAAACCGATTCTTATATAAAATGCTACGTTTTAAAAATTAAATTAAGTATTAAATTTAATACTATTTTAAGTATAAATTGGCGAATTTAAAATTTTTAATAAGATAGTAAATTTAATTAAAATTAAATTTATATATATATATATAACTTATGAGAAGGTACTTGGGCAGGTACGAATTCTATCAAGAATCCCTCCTACCGTACTCTCGTTCCCGTTCAGCACTGATAAAC
>UELU01124357.1:0-10539 GCA_900490025.1 Megastigmus dorsalis
TGATTGTTAAATTAATAAACAAATTCAATGTCTCATGTAATTTAAAGTCTTTTCTAGCCGAAAAATTTCCTCAGAGTTTTCGATGCCTCTCTTTGCGAATCTGATAATAAGTAATTAATTTTATATTGCAAAATTATTGCAGTATAAAGGACACTAGAAATGATGTTTCCACAAAGTGTTCGGATCGTTCATTGGAGCACAAAATTTTTTGGTAACATCATTTCTAGAAGTCTTTAAGTATCTGGCTGAAACTTTGCAAAATGGTAGATTATGAATGAATTTGTTTACTAATTTTTCAACAACAATAATTTTGCAATCTGAAATTAATTGACTAATATCAGATTCACAATAAGAGGTATCAAAGACCTGAAGTAAATTTATCGGTTAGAAACGGTTTTAACATACATGAGACATTGAATTTGTTTATTAATTTTACAATAACAATAATTTTGCAATATAAAATTAATTACTTATTATCAGATTCGCAAAGAGAGGCATTGAAAACATGGAGGAAATTTTTCGGCTAGAAAAGGCTTTAAATTGCATGAGACATTGAATTTGTTTATTAATTTAACAATAACAATAATTTTGCAATAGGAAATTGATTACCTATTATCAGATTCGCGATGCGAAGCATCGAAAGTTCCTAAGTAAATTTTTATGGTTAGAAAAGACTTTAAATTACATGAGACATTGAATTTGTTTATTAATTTAACAATCACAATAATTTTTGATCGTCAAATTAATTGACTATTATTAGATTTGCGATGAGAAACATCGTCAATCCCGAGAAATTTTTTGGTTAGAAAAGTCTTTAAATTATATGAGACACTGAATTTGTTTATTATTTTTGCATTAACAATAATGATTAAAAGTAACCGTAAAACTAGTATCAATTTATTTATTTTTCAATAAAAAAAATTAGGTAGATATTTTAAGTTATCCCCTCCTCGCGCACTGATATTTCCCCTTTCACGCTTTTCATTCTTGGCTACCAGACTCAGTTACGAAGTTCGCTTCTCTAAGCAGCGAATTCGAAGGTCTGAGCTACGGAGTTCGCAATGTATAACGTCGAAGAAAACACCTACGTGTGACGCTGCGATCTTCGCTACTTTTAACAGCGAAGCTCGAAGCTATGAGCGACGATACTCCGAAGCGTTTAGGCTCTGCATGAACATCGCTGCTTGTACCTTCGATATTCGCTGCTTTGAGCAGCGAAGGTCGAAGCTTTGCAGGTATATCTTTTCATCGACGTTATATACTGCGAACTACGCTACTCAGACCCTCGATTTCGCTGCTTAGAGCAACGAATATCGAGGGATTTCAGTGCCATTCTTTTTTCGAATCTTAATACAGCGAACTTCGAGGTCTAGAACTCCGAAGTTTCGAACTGTAGAGCTGCGAAAAGTGTTTCAGTGTAGCTACACCTAACTGCACTGACGCTACCGCGATCTCTCTCTCTCCATCATCGACCATCCCAGCTAAAGAAGGACGCTCCTCGCCTCGAGTTTCTTCGATTAAGATTCTTATACTTAATAAAAACAATTAGAGTTAAAATAAAGTGTTGTGCTCATTTGCTGGCGTCAACCTAAAAAGTACTCCAACAGGTTATTGGCCCTGCACGCTGGCAGTAAGAAAGAATTGTAAGTAAAAATACTTAATGAGCACTTGAGACGCGCTGCCATTTTTTTGATGAGCGTGCGTTGGAGAAACGAGGCTTACCTGAAGCCGAAAAAGATTAACTTAAAATGGAATTTGAAAAAAAAAAAGAAAAAGAAAAAATAATATATATATTAGAACTGAGACTAGAAGTAGATTTTTTAATATATCAAAAGATTGACTAAGAGTAGATGCGGTTAATAAACTGAAAGAGTGAAACAGTGAAACTAAATTATTATTAAGAGGTGTGTAATAATATGTATGAAATGAATACATCCGATGAACAACAAAATACAAAACAAGAGTCAAATTTAGAAGTAATTAGAGATAATTGAAAATTCAATAACACACTTCATAGAGTTCACAGCATTTATTAAACACGTGCAACAAAGTACATATAAGTAAGAGCACACCCAATAAGCAAAAATAATTTTTTTTTAATTCATAAAGAATTCGTTTTGAATTCTTTTTTTTAAAGAAGAATTTCAAAAGTATTCTAAAAGTTAGCTTATAGCTATAACGAATGTCCGTTAATATTTATTGATTTAAGAGTTAATAAAGTATTCTCTTATCCAAATCAGTGTGAGGAGAACGTTACAGCCAAAGTTAACAGAGTATATATAAAGAATTCTTTTAATATAAAATGTTATAATAAATATTTTCTCTTTTTTTGAATAGTTCGACCACTAGTACACTTATATATTTAACCTATACTTAATAGAATCGAATTTTATATTATAATATAATATATATCGCATAAACGCTTCACAAATTAATCGCAATTAAATTTAAACGCTTAAAAAAATTTTCCCCGACGGGGATTCGAACCGGTGCCCTCGGGGTACCACGCATGTACCTTAACCACTTCGCTATCGCACGCGTTTATAATTTTGGTTTTGTCCATCAAGTATATTTCAGTTAAGCTTTATACAGTATGATTATTCTCAAAATTAATTTTCGATTATGGTATAATAATTTAAATATTAAAATATTCGAGATTTTTCATATATGAAAAAGAAAAATTCTAAGATTTATTATAGATATTGATATAAAGTAGAAATTTTTATCTTATTATCTATTATAGATTTAACTATACGGAATATATATTGATCATAAAAAATATTTTTTTTATAATAATTCAGTTACTTATGCTTTGAACCTTTTTATTTATCTTATTGATTATTTAAATAAAGAATTTATATTTAAATAATTTATTAAAAGGTGCCGTTTGTTTAATATTAAAATTATTTTGTTACGAATTGTTAAAATAATGGTGGTTTAAGCAATTAATTGAAATAAACTAAAGAAAAAAAGTAAATCTAATATTTTACTTATGCAATAATTTAATACCGAGATTTGGCTTGTATGCCGTAGTACTAAATAAAGAATATATTTATAATTTTTTTTATAATAAAAGAATTATACCATTTTTTCAATCAAATTTTCAAAAGACTGCATAAAGTATACTTTATACATACTTTATGATTATTTATAATACTCTAAGATACCTTCTATTTTGTCAATCGCCAAAAAAAAAATTAATTGAAAAGAATACTTTGTTATTGCTATTTGAATACTATAAGTATTAAGTCAATGCGGACATAAGAGCATTCTTAAAGAACTCTTTTTTTTAAAAGTGTGCTTATTGGGCAACTTTATCGAATAAAGATGAATTCTAGAGAAAAAGTCAACGAAGTTTGCGAAAGATTCGACAGTATCATAAAAGAATACGAGAATTACGAAAAAGTTGTCCCTCTAACCGATGAGGAAAAGAGTTCAGCCTTTTACCAAGCAGTCTCAGGAACGAATACAGACCTTAGATCAGCAAACTTAATTAGAAGACAGACAAACAATAGAGAGATGACTTTAGATGAAATAAAATCATTCTTATTACAGTTAGAGGCAGAAAAAAAGACGGAGAATGTTAGAGGGGCCAAGGCCAGCCTGGCCCAAAAAGATAAGAAGAGTGGAGAATCCGCAGTCCATGCACGATGCTACAGGTGCAACGCTGAGGGACACCTGTCTACAGAATGCCACCTGGCCGTGCATGGGCTGTGGTTATGTTACTATTGCCAGGCAATAAAGGACCATAAGGGCAATGAATGCCCGAACAAGCACGGGGGTCCATCCAATAAGAGGTTAGTAAATAAAGAGTATAGAAACACTAAATTTATAAATAGAAATAAAGAGGACAGAAATAGGAATAATGAGAATAAGACTAGAGAAAATGATAGATATAGGACTAATAATACTAGAGGTGGAAATAGAGGCAACTTTAGAGGAAGAGTGTTTAAGAAGACAAGATACAACACTCAGGACAAAAACAAAACGTTAAAATATGCAGCGAAGGCGAACGTAGCAGGTATGAACATAAACAATACAAATTCGACTACGAAAATTAAATTTATAGCAGATTCAGGTGCTACAGAGCACATAGCGAATAAAGGATTTATATTGACTGACTTTAAAAAATGTAACAACGAAATAATTAGAAGTGCTAATAAAAACCCTGCTATAAAAAATCAGGTGAGAAATCAGGTGAAAAATCAGGTGATATTTCACCTGACGTTTTGACACGAGAAATCACCTGATTTCTCATGTGATGAAAACTTCGTTTTTTTTAATTAAAAAAATGTTTAAAATTCGAATTACGTAATATCTAGCGTGATATATATGTGCTACAATCCGAATTATAACACCTAAACAGGGGGCCTAAGCGAATTTATTTAAATTTTAGCGTTTTTTTATTTAGTTTAAAAATTATTAAAATGTAAATAACTGATTTCTCGTGTCAAAACAGCAGATGAAAAATCATTTAATTATTTCATTAATGAATCAGCTAATGTAGAGATAGATGGTAAAGGAAATTTATATTTAAAATCAAACATAGAAGATAATAAAACAATAAAATTAACAAATGTAATAACAGCAAAAGATATGTCAGATAATCTGATATCACTTAGACGATTTGCAGATGAAGGGCTAGGAATATACTTAGACGATGAAACACTCAATGTATTCGATAAAAATACAGGTATAGAGTATATCAAAGGGATATATGAGAAACCAAACTGGACTATATCACTAGAAGCAGAAAAACAAGATGCAACACATGGTAATAAAATACCAAAATATCAACATTATTCATGTACAGCCAGATTAGTAAATTTAGATGAGTTTCTACAACAATCTCAAACAAACCTTATAAACTTAGAAGAAAGAGATTCTACACAGGAAAATTTAGAGTTAGATAAAGAAGTACCGTCTGAGATTGGGAGGGAGAAAGAGAAGAAACTCATCACAGAAACTCAAAAGATGAATCCCCAAGACAAAAGCGATTTCAGTCTAGATGAAGAAACGCTAAACAGGAAAATACACAATTTAGAAGATATGAATCTCGAAGAATCATTAGATATAGCCAAAAACACAGGAAATAACACAGAAGATAAAGCCGAGAATCTAGATGAAGGAATGCTATGGCATATAAAACTAGGACATGCCTCACTAAACTATCTAAGAAAACTACAAAAACTAGATGAAAAACTAGAAGGAATAAAATTTGAAAAATCAATATTGGATTGTGAAGTATGTATTTTGGCAAAAATGGAGAAACAACCATTTTTAGAAGAAGGAACAAGAGCTTCAAGACCACTGGAACTAATACATACTGATACAATGGGACCAATAAAACCAGCTTCATTCCCTGGAGAAAATAGATTCATAGTAGTGTTCATAGATGATTATACAAAATTTGCGAAAGCTTATTCTGTAAAACACAAGAATGAAGCTGGATATTGCTTAGAGAAATTCCTAGTAACAACTAGAAACTTACTAGGAAAAGATGAAAAAGTATGTTACATTAGAAGCGACAATGGAACGGAGTTCGCAGGAAGTAAATTCTTAGATATAATGAAAGAAGAAAACATAGAAAGCAATCTAGCACCACCACATACACCACAATTGAATGGCACAGCCGAAAGATTCAATAAAACATTACAAGGAAAAATTAGAGCATTAATGATTGACTCAGGATTACCAGAAAGCATGAGGATTCTAGCATTACAAACTGCCATACATCTATACAACACAAATCCACATAAGTCAATAAATTTCCAAACACCAATCAGCAAGATCTCACCTAAGACTAAAACACACCTAGAAAAAATTAGAAGATTTGGATGCATAGCGTATGCAAAAATTCCCATTAATGAAACTAAGTTTGCAGAAAGAGCACTTAAAGCAATAATGGTAGCAATTATACACTAACAGGCTATGTACTTTGGCATCCTCAAACTGGAAAATTCCTACACTCAAGACATGTTAGATGCAACGAGAAAATAATCTACAAAGATATTTACAAAAATACACCAGAGATAAGAGAAAATAGAGTAGAAGAAAATTATCAAGAAGAAAATACATTAGAAGAAAACAACTTAGAAGAAAACCAAAAAGAAGACAAACAAGAACAGACTAAACAAAAAGAAGGAAACCTAGAAGAAAAACAGCTAGAGATAATTAAACAAAAAGAAAAGAGAACAAAGAAAAGAAGAACAGAAAGCAATAAAAATGTAGATGAAATAGAAGCAAAAAGAAGGAAACAGCCAGGACGAAATGCGAAAATCTCAGAAAACAGAGAAAAATACATAGAAGCCAGACAAGCACATAAAGAGTACTTGATAGAACATATCAGTCTCGAGATAAATAATACGGTAAAATCAGACGCTAAAACAGAAAAAGAACATAGCAATCACTTAGAAGATGAACTAATATATGCATACATAGCTAGAATCAATAAAGATCCGACTTCATACCAAGAAGCCGTTGAATCAAAAGACAAAGTAAAATGGTTAGAGGCAATTAAGGAAGAGATCAAATCTATGGAAGAAAACAAAGTTTGGAAAATAATAAATAGACCAACCACAACTAAAGAAGGTAGGAAAGTACACACAATCGACTCTAGATGGATTTTCAAAAGAAAAACGGGAGATCAAGGAAACACTGCATTTAAAGCTAGACTGGTGATTAGCAGTGATAAGACCAGCATTAGCAATCATCAACAAATTCGATTTAGAAGTATCGCAAATGGATGTTAAAACGGCTTTTCTGGTGCACTACCTCTAAGAATTATCTATCATCTGGCAAAGTTTGAAGTAAATATTTCAAGTGCACCCTTAAAAATTTCTGCACCGAAAAAATACACTCATTTCGGTGCAAATACTTATTTTTTCGGTGCAGAAATTTTTGAAGGTGTCGATGAAATATTCACTTGAAATTTTGCTAGAAGATAGATAATTAATAGACGAAGTGCACCTGTATTTGGGATTTGCATAATTTTACCTATTTATTTAGTTATTACTAATTATTCATATCCGATCGGTAAAACAGTTTGAGTGGTAACTGTAGGACTTTGACACCCCCTTAACACAAACAGAATACATAGAGAAAATTCTGGATCGATTTAACATGAAGAAGTGCAACACCCAGAGAACACCAATGGTTACAAGACAAGTCAAAAATAGAGAACGGAAAATAGATGACAGCTTAGAAGACAACAAGATGACAAAAGTAAAAACAAAAGGACCCTACAGAGAAGCAATAGGGAGTCTATTGTACTTAGCAGGAGCGACAAGACCTGACATATCTTATGCAGTCAACTATCTATCCACAAGACAATTAGATGCTACTGAAGATGACTGGAAAGATGTAAAAAGAATATTTAGATACCTCAGAGGTACCTGTGAACTTGGACTCACATACACAGGCAAGAAGGAAACCTTAGAAGCCATGACAGATGCCAGTTTTAGAGACAATACAGACTCGTCGTCAACGAGTGGTTACATCGTTAAATTATATGGAGACCCGATTATGTGGAGAAGCCACAAACAATCATATGTCACACTATCAACTTGTCAAGCTGAATATCTCGCCATGAGCGAGGCCTGTCAAGAGCTTGTGTCACTGGACAAGGCTATTAGAGATATAACTGGGAAAACTATGTATCCAGTAACCATATGGTGTGACAATAAGTCAGACAGGAGACTGCACTCAAATGGATGGAAGTCATAAACATAAGAACTTCGATGACAAATTAGAGTCAATTAGAAGAAATCTAGAAGATATGGAAAGATCTGGAAGCAAAAGTCACATGACTGTAACCCACGGAGACAATATAAAATATTGTGTATTAGAAGGAAAGACAATAGTTAAATGGATATCAACCAAGGAAAATCAAGCAGATATCATGACAAAACCTCTCCCCTTTGAAACGCACAAATATCTAAGAGACAGAATTTTGAATGTAGTTATATATAAAGAATAGAATTAGAATAAAACTAGACTATTAGATGGAAAAGTTTTAGCTCACAAAACCTTTTTTTTGGGATCTGTTTCCTGACTTTCTTGACGTAATGATTCTTACTATCCCACAAACATAAGAAACAAGGATACTTAGTAAATCCAGATTGCTGTCCTAAAATGACTGACAAAATTTTTAGATCTCCGGAAACTAACCACTTGTGTTCTGCATATTTTATTTTATTTAACACTAACTGAATATCTTCTAGTTCTCTGTAAGTTCTGTCGAATGTGCTAGCGGTATTGATGCCTAGACGTTCGTATTATGAAGTAACACTGCCTTCACACTTCACGTTGATGAATCAAAAAAAGTCTCCACACATCGTCCTTGTAAACACCAGGTGCTAATTCATCCATGAGTCCATTTACATCGTTACAATGTACTAATGAGGGCTCTTTTGACATTGTAAAGAATTGCCTGAATGCATCCTCCCTATTACGAAAACTGTCTACTTTCACGTTTTTCTCCAACCAATATTTATCTTTCATAAATGAAGTTAAATATTCGGCTTTATCTTTCGAGAGACCTAGATCTCGCACGAGATCATTCAATTGCTCCTTTGAAATTTGTTTTGGAGCTTTATCTTTCACATTATAAGGAGTAAAATCTTCCTCATCATCAGAGAATGCATCATCGCCCTCTTCAAATTCCTCTTCATCAGTGACTGAACTGTCACCGTTAAAATAGTTTTAAAGGAACTGTAAAAGATTTCCAGGGCAATCAAAAAAGTGAAAACTATAACGAAATAGTAGCTGAAATGGTTAAAAATTTCGGGGCGTTAGGGTGCAATATGAACTTGAAATTACATTTTCTTGACTCTCACATTGACTTCTTCCCAATCAACTTAGGAGCTTACAGTGAAGAATAAGGAGAGAGATTCCATCAAGACATCAAAGAGATGAAAAGAGGGTATCAAGGACGATGTGACGTCAATATGATGGCAGATTTCTGCTGGAACTAGAAGAGAGAAGCAGAAAAAAAGGTGTAAAACGCAAAAGGAAATCACTCCTTAGATCGTTTTGTGATAAACGAGTCCGGTAGAGCAAAAAGAATTACGTCAGAAAGATGCTCCTTTAGAGTATGCATCCCAGAAACATGTAAATATACAGGTTTAATTTTTTTGCAATGCAATTTCTGGATTTGACATTGACCTGACCAATACTCTGACCTGACATGGTCTAATGGACCTCGGATTCGGTATCAGCGACCCCATAAACATGTAAATATACTGATTTAGTTCGTTTCAAATGAATTTTCTGAATTAGACCTTGACCTGATCTCACACTGACATGAACTGGTCAAATGGACCTCGTATTCCGCATCGGCGACCCCATAAACATGTAAATATACTGACTTACTTTGTTCAAATGCATTTTATGAATTTCACATTGGCCTGACCTTCACCCTGGCCTGAACTGGTCTAATGGACCTCGGATTCGGCATCAGCGATCCCAAAAAAATGTAAATATACTAATTTATTTTATTTCAATAAGATTTTCTGAATTAGACCTTGACCTGATCTCACCCTGACATGAACTGGTCAAATGGACCTCGGATTCGGAATCAGCGATCCCAAAAACATGTAAATATACTGATTTACTTTATTTCAATAAGATTTTCTGAATTAGACTTTGACCTGGCTCACCCTTACATGAACTGGTCAAATGGACATCGTATTCAGAACCAGCGACCCCAAAACCATGTAAATATACTGATTTACTTTGTTTGAAAAGCATTTTCTGAATTTGACCTTCACCTCACCTTTACCCTGACCTAGCCAGGTCAAATGTACCTCAGACTCGGAATCAGCGATCCCAAACAATGTAAATATACTGACTTACTTTATTTCAAAAAGATTTTCTGAATTTGACCTTGACCTGACCTTTACCCTGAACTGACCTGGTCAGATGGACCTCGGATTCGGAATCAGCGACCCCATAAACATGTAAATATACGGATTTACTTTGTTTCAAAAATGCATTTTATGAATTTGACATTGGCCTGACCTTCACCCTGGCCTGAACTGGTCTAATGGACCTCGGATTCGGCATCAGCGAGCCCAAAAACATGTAAATATACTGATTTACTTTATTTAAAATGCATTTTCTGGGTTTACCCATAACCTGACCTTTACCCTGAACTGACCTGGTCAGATGGACCTCGGATTCGGAATCAGCGACCCCATAAACATGTAAATATACGGATTTACTTTATTTCAAAAGATTTTCTGAATTAGACCTTGACCTGACCTCACCCTGACATGAACTGGTCAAATGGACCTCGGATTCGGAAGCAGCGACACCATAAACATGTAAATATACTGATTTACTTTATTTCAAAAAGATTTTCTGAATTTGACCTTGACCTGACCTCACCCTGACATGAACTGGTCAAATGGCCATCGTATTCAGAACCAGCGACCCCAAAACCATGTAAATATACTGATTTACTTTGTTTGAAAAGCATTTTCTGAATTTGACCTTCACCTCACCTTTACCCTGACCTAGCCAGGTCAAATGTACCTC